>WEDG01000035.1:0-85035 GCA_017591395.1 Schistocephalus solidus | reverse complement strand
CTGCGCGTGAATAAGTTTTAAGTGATAGTAGCCTTGCGCTGCAGCTACCGCCCTCTCTCCTCCTCCCCCACCTGAAACCGGTGTCATGACCGAGTCAAGAAGACCGGAGGCGGGAGAGGGCGCAGGTGGCTGGTGCGCCTGGAGCCGCCCCTCGGTGTACCACCCCACCTGGCTCGGATCCAACTGAGTGAGATTGCCATAAAGACCACATTAAGAAGGAGTCATTGCAGCCTGACTCTTAGTCCGCCAGTCAGCCACTTCACACAAAACGCACATTATGTTTACCATGCAGTCCGAGTTATCCCGTCAGTTGGCAACCTTACAAGCCATGGCTTTTAGCGCACCGTGATAGTTTCAAGCGCGTCAGATTGTTTATAGTGAGGAAAATGCGCTGATCTGTTGACCTCACTCTTTCCCCCACCCCCACAATCAGACCGCTGTCAGACCCGGTCAGTTGTCTGATGTGGGAGTGGGCGAATCGGCTGACGGATCGGCGTACCCGTCTTCGCGCGCCACAGCATGACCTAGCCCCCATAACGCACACACCATGATTTACTTACTCAGGGCATATGGCGGTCTGACTCCCAGTCCACTGGTCAGCCACTCGACACACACAGCACATACACTGAGCCGACGGCGTGGTCTGGTTTAAGCGTCAGATTGGCAGCCTTCCAAGCCACGGTTTCTAGGACGCCGTGATATCCTCTGGTAAATAGTGATTGTGAGGGTGTTTTCGATGTGGTGGTGTAGGTTTCCTGCAATTTTTTGTGAATGTCCATGTGTTCGAATAGGCTACTGCGATGTGTGAATGTGCGGAGCAGTGTGGGCAGTGGAGGCGGGCACGTCGACTGTATGTCGGAACCCTATGCGCTGGTTCAACAGCCTCCATGCGATGGATTCGCAGGTGACCGATAAAGCCGATGTGTGAGTTGAATTTACGGGTGCAGTGTGGGCAGGAAAAATTGGAAGAGGCTGAGGGGGAGGTCATTCGTGGTAGTGGTGTAGCGGTGGCGGTAAAAATGGCTGGAACCGAGGGTGTGTATGGGGTATCGGTATTGTCGGCATTGTGGTGTATTCCGCTGTCATGGATGCGCATGTGACCGAATAGGCCCATGCGATGAGTGGATGCGAGAGGACAGTGAGGACAGTGGAGGCAGCGATCTCTGCTGTGTGTTGGTGCTCCAGGCAATGGTTCACCAGTCTCTGTAGGATGGATTCGCAAGTGACCGACCAGGCCGATGCGTGAGGTGAATGTGCGGTCGCAATGAGAACAGTTTAGGAGAGAGTCCCATCGCTGATGGTGGTACCCCCCGCATATATACACACACGCACACAATATCACCCACGCACATATATAAGCCTGAAAATTGCACAAGACCTCCTTGTTTAGCCACCTTATCTTGCTAATACTCGTTTTGGACGTCGGGGACTTGCAGAATCAAGTTTAATGCCAACGTACAGTAGATAACCGAACTCATGCGATGTTATTATCTAAATTTGATAGAGTAGTTTAGCGTACGTTTGGTCTCGTTTTCCTCATTGTTTGAGTTTGATTTGATGTGCAGCATGTTTTTCACTAAAGAAGACTGCGTGTTCAATTTAGTATTTTTAAGGAAAAAAGGGCAGGATATGGGTGAATTCAGATTTGTTTGGATATCCAAGAAATTTCCTATGGTATTTAATAGCACAGAACAAAATCTATTGGTTTTGTACGTTTTACTATGGAAGAACAGCAATATAAGCACGAAAAGTTTCAAATGAATGTCTTCTGGAATCGGAAAATTTGATCTTGGGTCAATGAAAACCATGTGAAGGGAATTGGACGGAGGCGCATTTTTTTCCAGAACCAAGAAACGAATCAAGCTTTATTCTTTTTTTTGGGAACTCCGGACGTTTTTGTCACAAAACAAAGTAATAAACTTGTTTACAAGGATTTCGTTTTTCCACACCGATAATTGGGTCCATAAACAAAGTAGTCGTATGTTAGTGTGGAGATGGAAGTCCAGAAAAATGTAGGTTAAATTTGAAGCATATATAAAGATAATTTTTTTGCATAATATCATTTTTACTAATACGTAATTTAGCATCGGAACACGCATTAGAGTAGCGGTTTTCGCAAAAGCTTGGTACGTATTTGACCACTGTTATGCGTTTGCAATCTTCAAACGGGACCTGATAGTATACAGCTATAGCGAAAAAATGCTCAAATATAAAGAGAAATGGGAGTTCTTTAATTTTCAGAAGAAAATTCATCACTTATTTTCGGGGAAGTTAAAAAAACTGGTCAAATATAAAGTACGCAGACTTTCATCAACGAAATAGCTAATTAAAGGGCTTTTGTAAGAGGTAACTTATTATACCTTTTTTCAATTGATCTTCGCAGCTTGATTGCCGAATTTTTGGTGGACGTTCGTATTTCTCTGCAATGACTTTTCATGTTTGGGTGAGCCTAAAGATATGAAGATTCTGATAAACACACAGAACGAAATCCAAATTTATGGCCAATCGTTTGAAAACGCCGAACATCATGAAGCATTCGCCGGTATTTCAAGGACGATCTGAAACTTATTGTAATCTACTATCAAAAATACCTAAAAGGAAAAGTAACAAAGGGGAATTTTTCAGGCTACATACACAATAGTACGCTTATGATCTAACTAGACCATTATATTTACAGCGATTTTCACGTTTTCAGAATTCGCCACTTTTCTACAAAGTTAATATTTTCAAATAAACAAATATACATTTTCATATTTTCATTAAGTTTTAAATTCGCTTAGAGGTTGTTCATTACTATTTTAAAGCTTTGGTACATTTGTTGGTGCCGATTTGCGAGTTATTATGAATCCTTCGTAAATTTCGGCATTTTGCCTGAGATTGGTCACGCGCTTTTCTAGTATACCCAGTTACACCGAATTAATGGGGGGGGGCCTAATTCGGACAGGTTGGAACGCCAGGTGGACCTACATATATGGTGCTCACAGATAGGACGCAAAGCACAGAACCACCACCCCAGTAATACAGGTGAAATTGGGCTAAAGTACAGGAAGGGTAAATATTCCTCCCAGCAACCCAAACCCGGACCCTAACCGTAACCCTAAACTTAACACCAGCCCTACCTTTAAGCCTGACCCTAACCTCAATTCTACCCCTAACGTTAACCCTAAATTTAACTCCATCCTTATATGAGCCCTAACCCCAACCCTAATTTTAACCCTAAACCTAACCTTAACTCTGAAAATTAGCGCAAAACAGGCTATGCCGTGGGGCCATATGAGTAATCCCCACTGGGCCTTGTCTACTTTGCTGGTGCTGGTGGTGTTCATGGTAGCGGTGGTGCAGGCGGCTTTGGTGGTGGCTGTGGTTGTAGTATGAGGGGTGTGTCCCCTGAACGGGCCGCGTGCGTTGGACCAACAGGGGGGTAAACCAGGGTGTGGCAGGCGTTATTTGGGTTAAGTTCTCATAAAAAATGCCGAAAATGGGGGAGGGGGGGCGTGATGGCACGCGTAGGTGCAGGCTCATACCACACCAGTCACTCTTGCCATTAATGGCTCTGATTCAGGTGTGGCGGCACGATCAGGGGCGTCTACGACCGTACCAGCCACCTCCGCCCGACCCCGCCTCCGGTATTCCTGACTCTGTCTTGACACCGGGCACAGCTGGGTAAGAGAAGAGAGAGAATGCGATAGATACTTTGAAAGTCTATCACTTAAAACTTCTTTACGCATAAAGCACCGTCCCTGCAACACCATGTTGTAAAACATAGAGTGGACATCGTCAGCCTATGACAGTCGAACTGTCAGTATGAGGGGGGGGGGGGGGGGGTTGGTCGGACAGTGTTCTCATTGTCACCAGTGTGCTGATGTCTGGTCACGACGTGACGTTGTAACAAGGAGATTTGGATGAAATGCTTCAGTAGCGTTGGTGGTGGTTGTGACGTTTTGCACTGTGAAGGTTGAGTAAGCACGCCATGAATCCAGAGGTGTGCGACCAGGTCATTCCGTGCCCTAGATGTCGGTTGATAATGTGAGCATGTTACCTAGAGCAGGGTGTTTTCAGAACTGATTAATCGCCTGGAAATCCTGCAGCATCTCCTAGTTGCGATGGCCATAAATATTCTTTTCCTTTGACCCACCTGTGAAAAACTCGGCGGCCTCGGTGGGATTCGAACCCACGCCAGCAAGGGGAGGCTTTAGTACAGCCAACGCTCTAGCCAACTGAGCTATGAGGCCCCACCGGGAGCCGTGAGTTCAATCACACTTTTCATATCAAAGATGGCCCTAGTCAGGGTTGCAAGCCCCAGGGTTGTTTTTAGATCCTTTAGGGGGATCGTCAGGGTGACCCTGTAGCTCAGTTTTTGTCTGCGGACACCGGTATTGACATGGTCGTTATTTGGGCCGCCGCTCGTCTTCCATCCGCACGAGGTGGCCACTCTAAGAGTGGTGTCTACCTCAGCATGTCACCGGTACGACGGATGCCGGTTCTTTCCACGTACTCTGTGTGTGACTTCCTTTCCGGCCACGTCACATTCGGTATTGTCCTAGGGTAGCCGATGTGAAAATGCTAAGGTTTCTATGGCTGGATTTCGTTAACTGTTACTATCTACTCTGAGCATTGTGAAGATAACGGCATGGTACCACGTTCTGTCGGAGGCCGCGATGGTTCTAGACGCAGTATTGTAACCTCCGAGGGCCTGACTGGTTTCGGGAACCTGAACTGCAATCTGTCCATCGAGCTTGTTACGCTATTTCGGTTATGTTTTAGGGAGCATTTGCCGCTGCCTAGTGCATGCCTACTATCTTCTCCGTGCTGTTTGGTCATTCTGAAGTTGGGGCAACCGGAAGCGACAAGGTTTACACTCCACTGCATGCTTTTTTTTGCGCACAGTCGTCCGTGAACAATAAGTCATGAATACTTATCTTGTAAACTCTTGAAGATGCACTCATTCGACAGATATTGAGCAGTTGGCCGGTAGGGCACGTCGATCTTGGTCGCTCCTTGTGGGAGGCATCGGTCGGCACAGCGGAGAACATGCGATTGAATAGGATGGGAGCGAGTACGCAGCCCTCCAATGGTCACTGCGAATGCTTCAGAGATTTTTTCTTTGTCTGTGACGCGTATCATCATCCTGCCGTGTTGTTGGTTTACCATTTGGGTGACAGCTAAGTGTCAGCGCACTCCTCCGGAGTCCATCGCGAGCACTGGGTCGAAGGCCTTCCAGGAGGGCGACGTGGAGCATGGTCGACATTTATTGAACTTTTTTCCTGAAGTTGCCGGCTCGCAAATGTCCTGTCGGTGGTCTCGCATATTTTCTGAAATGTCAACCGCGTTTGTGAGGGGAGTACCAGATCCAGATTCGTGTTCAGACGATGGAGAAGGACTCGGGTGAGGATTTCTGCCTGAAAGGGGAAAGGTTTCTGCAGTTAGCACAAATTTGCCGGTTCCCCTAGGGTTGTTCTAGGGACATTTGTCTTTGTGAACAGTTTTTACAAATTTCGTATGGGATTTCTTCAGCCTCCGAGAATGTTCCCCTGTTTGGACGGCTGATTTTTTAATAACTGATATGCACTTGAGGAAGTTGGTCGGCGGGTTTTTCGCGGATTTTGAGTTGGTTGAGGACACCTCGGACGTATGTGTCTAAACGCTCCAAGAGATGGTACGTCTCAGTCAACAAGTGAACTCCCTTCTGACTGTGCTTCATGTGAGTGGCTTGCAGACCGCAGATCATTTTGATGGTCACAAATGAGTTCTTCATCCCCCGGGGTCCGACATATCCTTAGATTTCTTAAGCTTTGCGGGTTAGCCAATGGTTTTTTAATCTCCCTCAGCCAATACTGCAGTCGAATTTGTCGGCGGAAGAAGGGTGTCCTTTGTAGACTGTTTTCATCGGAGGACGGGCGTCGGGTGCGTGATCGAGGTCTGAATTGCGTCCCACAGTTTCAACTTTGGGCCTTTCAGTTGCTCATAGTTGGTAAAACAATGAATTTTTTAGAGTAGCGAAAATTCCCATTGAAAAATGCAAAAGACAATTTGGCGAGCATACGTTAGCTTTCGATAAATTCTCATCAGGCCTTTACATTTATATCACTGTGTCAATAAGTCAAATATGCGGGTAAGTAAAACAAATTGTACGGTTGTCAGTTCGTTGAGCGCGTCGGTTGAACCGGTTACCCGGGCATGATCGCTCTACCGATCAGGGCTTCAAAAATTCACAGATTAGAGCTCAGTGCTACATAAGGACAACGTGGAACAACAACCAAACATATGTCCTTCATCTGGGCACCGTTCAAACCTCACTCAAACATGTCGAAGGTTTAAAACTTTATACCTATGAATCAATTAAATTTGATAAACGTATTCTTCCTTAGATTTTATGATGCACTGGGTTTTGAATGACGAAGTTGGTATTAATTGTTCAGTTGTTCATAGTTTAAGTAGTAAAGGCTGTTTCTTTTTCGTCTCTGCAGTGTCACGCCCGCTGCCTCCAATTGGAAGCTTCCCTGACGAAATCTTTCCAACAGTTTGACTCCAAGGACGACACCGACTGTTCTCCCTTCCCGTAATAATCGGTCGACGGTCCTCTCACCGGGCGATGCCCTCTTTGACTCGTGTCCCTCCCCAACTGCCCTCCGATCGTCTACCGGTTTGTCTCCTAGCCCTGTTGGCCAACTGTTCAGTACCTCCTCCTGCTGCTCCTCTTCTACCACCAGCTCCTCGAACGTCCCCTCCTCCATCCCACCCGGGTTCTCCTGTGTGCCGTGCGGCCCTCGGAGGCGCGCCAGCCCAGACCGCCCGTCAGTGTAGCCGCAGTTTCCTCCTCTCAACCCGTTTTCGTGCCTAACGTTGGTTGGGCCTCGCAGCCCTCCAGTGAGGAATTGAAGATCCAGTTCAACGACGGCGCCTGTCTTACTCTCCAGTACTCCACGGCTACAGTGCACACCATCAAGTTCACTAACCCACCAGGGGACTCCCATCAGGTGGCGCCGGTGGAACAGTCCTTCTCGCCTTCCATGGCCCTGCCTAAGGAGGTCCGCCAACGACTGGAGTCAGTTCCGATCGTGGTGAAACACCTCCGCGCTATACAGAGGTAGCGTTAGCCATCTCACCACTGTGTCCGATCCTCCTGTCCACAGGGAGAACCTGTGTACAGGCCGGTTGTGAGGGAGTGAGGTATGCTTTTGAATCTGTTAGTGAGCTCAATCATGCTGTTCGTCATGCCAGGCAGCGGACATGAGGGGACCCGGTATGCCAATGGGGCCCATCGGTCCCACGGGTGTTCTCGTACTCTTTTGGAAGAGTACGAGAACACCTTCCAGCAAGGTTAGGAAAGGGACAGATAAAGAACATAAACAGCTCTATCCTCGCACATGTGGTAGACACAGGCCATCGTGTAAATGACAAAGAGGCTTTCCGGGTAATTTACAAGGTCCCCTCAACCTATTCAAAATTTCCTTGGACAGCGTCTGTTGGCTACGGCAGAAGCAGCGGCAATCAGGCTACGCAAACCGGTCCTGTGCGCTCAAAAGAACTTTATGCAGGCACAGCAATTACCGTGGCCGAAAGCCACCAATTTAGCCGCCCGCATCTAATTACCTGTTCCGGCGGCCACCATTCCTCTGACCATAATCAGAAAACGGACCGCAATTTTGTTTTATCCCCTTCCCCCCCCACCCTGACAACCGTACAATTTGTTTTACTTACCCGCATATTTGACTTATTGACACAGTGATATAAATGTAAAGGCCTGATGAGAATTTATCGAAAGCTAACGTATGCTCGCCAAATTGTCTTTTGAATGAATTTTTTATTTACTATGTGTTTTGGCAGATATGAATAAGTAATTTGACCAAGTTGTGAAAAAATTGGCAGCCTCAGTGGGATTCGAATATAGGACAGCGAGGGCATGGTTTGAATACAGCCAACTACACTAAGAGGCCCACACTGGGAGTCGTGAATTTACTCAAACTTGAGTCAATTACCCGACCAACTGACTGCAGCGTATGGAATCCACAAATTCGGATACAGTAAGCTGACTGTCCAAGCAATATGTCCGAAGCAATTAAGCTATAATTCATTTATTTGACCCACTTGTGGAAAACTCGGCGGCCTCGGTGTGATTCGAACTCAAGACAGCAAGGGAAGGCTCGAATACGACCAAAGCTCTGGCCATCTGAGCTAAGAGACCTCACCAGGAGCTGCGAGTTTAAACACGTTGGGTACAAGTTACCCGCCGAGTAAAGAATCGAAAAAAATTCAGATACAGTAAGCTGACTGTCCAAGCAGGCATTCCCAAGCAATAAATATCGAATCCACCAGATGAATACCGGGCGCAGTTAATTAATAGGGGGGATTGACAGATTCACATAATTTCTTTGACCCATTTGTGCCAAACTCGGTGACCTCGGTCGAATTAGAAACCATCATCAGACACATCACCTAGATACGGGTCGGATGCTGGGTTGGAGAATAAACCCGAAACGTCAAACGAATGGACTTCTTGTTCCAGTTGTCGCGTCTACTTCTCCTCAGCGGGCAACCGCGCTGGTGTTTTTATCCATCATGAGATTGTGTTCTGCGCAGGCTTGCAGGAAAAGGAAGCCATTGCTGTTGCAGGTTCCACTGCTAGGGCGGCCGGAGATGTCAGCATTGCAAGCACTACGGCGTGAGGCGGATAGTACGGCCAGATAATTGACGACTGCCATAAAGCCACCCGGACTGACTGGTCAGTACTCCGCTTGGCAGGGACGCCTTGTATGGTCGCCTAAACAGGAATAGGAACCACAGTTAACGCGATAATAACCTTAACCCTTAGTTTAATCGGGACCCTAACTCCTAATCTGACCTTAGCCTCAAACTTAAACCTAAACCGGAGCTTAACACTAACCATCACATTTATCCTACACATAATTTCCTTCGAACTTAGTGCAAAGCCACATTAATTGTGGACGGTACCTTTAGCCGTGTCCTGTTAAGGCTTCCATACAAGGCATACTTACTATCAGCTTAGGAGTGTAGGGGTAATAGTTAGGGATAGCACGACACAGATAGCATTTGGTCGCTCCATTTGTCTCGTACAGGTGGTGAATGCTCCTGTGGCCGCCTCTAACTGGTACCCAACTCTCACCTGTGGCTCCTCGAAGTTGGGTTCTTCCCAGCGGCCACACCCCGGGCAACCGTCACGACCGGCGCGCTAAACCAGGTGAGGGTCTCCGGTGTGGTGTGTGCCTCCTCACCCGGTATGTCTGACTCCCGAACTTCCCACCTCCCCCCTCTCAAAAAGTCCTACGGTGGGGGCGACAGCAACCCCGTAGGCGGCCAAGGCTAACTCGGGTCGTTCTCCCACTAAAACAAAACCATGACCCATAGTGGAGTTCGGCAGCCGTCTGGGACGTCCGAGCAGCCCTATTTAGGGACAGCACTGCTTGCCTCTCTCGGAGGAAGGGGCTAGAAAATGTGCCCTAAACAAATGCTGGTTATCACGTCGTCTGCAGCCGGCCGTGGCTGGCAGATCGCAAAAAACGCGGTCGTAAAACTGGAAAAAACAATACGCCCGTCCCCATCCCCCTCGCCATACCATCCAGGCTGCTCGGGTGAGTCCACTCACACTAGCAGCCTGGAATGTTCGTTCCCTTTTAGACAATCCTAGGAGCAACCGGCCGGAACGGAGGACGGTGCTAGTCGCCCGGGAACTGGCACGCTACAAGGTGGACATTGCTGCTCTCAGTGAGACCCGATTCTCTGAGCAGGGTCAGCTGGACGAGGTGGGTGCTGGCTACACCTTCGTCTGGAGCGGCCAGCCAAAGGCAGAGCGACGCTGGTGTTGCTTTTGCCATCCGGAACGACATCGTGGGACATCTGCCCTGTCTGCCGCAGGGTACCAATGGTTACCTGATGAGCTTCCGCCTGCCTCTTCAGGGAGACCAGTTCGCCACCATCATCAGCGCCTAAGCTCCCCAAATGACGAGCTCTGATGCGGCGAAGGACGCATTCGACGAGGACCTGCACGCCCGGCTGGCGACTGTGCCGAAAGAGGACAACTTAATTTTCCTTGGTGACTCCAACGCCCGCGTCGGGACGGACCACGCTGTCTGGCAGGGAATGCTGGGTCCCCACGGTCCCGGTAGCTGTAACGACAAAGGCCTCCTTCTTTTGCGTTCCTGTGCGGAACACCGCCTTATTCTGACCAACACCTTCTTCCGCCTTCCGACGCGGGAGAAGGCCACGTGGATGCACCCTCGGTCGCGGCGCTGGCATCTGCTGGACTATGTTTCTCGTCCGGAGGCGAGATCGACAGGACGTGCTGGTAACCAAGGCGATCTATGGCCTGTGTATCAAGGGGACCGCACCGCTGCTCAGCTCTGACGGCACAACACTGCTGATTGAGAAATCTTAAATTCTGAAAGGCTGGGCCGAGCACTTCAGAAGTGTCCTTAATATCTCATCAGCCATTTCCGGTGCTGCCATTGACCGGCTCCCTCAAGTGAACACGAACAATGACCTGGATCTGCCACCTTCCCTACCAGAAACCATCCGGGCCGTGTAGCAGATTTCCAGCGGTAAAGCACCGGAATCCGACGCAATCCCACCGGAAGTCTACAAGCACGGTGGGCCCCGGCTGATGGCAGAACTCACTAAACTCTTCCAGGAGATGTGGCGCCAAGGACAAGTTCCTCAGGATTTCAAAGACGCGACCATCGTCCATCTCTACAAACGAAAGGGGAACCTGCAACTCTGTGATAATCACAGAGGCATGTCTTTGCTTAACATCGCCAGGAAGATCTTCGCCCGTATCCTGCTCAATCGTCTGAACGGTCACCTAGGGCAGGGCCTGCTCCGGGTAAGCCAATGTGGATTCCTACGACAGCACAAAACAACCGACATGATCTTTGCCGCCCGCCAGCTAAAAGAGAAGTGTCAGGATATGCTAACTCACCTTTACACTACCTTCGTGATATAACGAAAGCCTTTGAAACGGTGAATCACGACGGACTGTGGAAAGTCATGCAGAAATTCGGCTGTCCTGAGCGGTTCACGCACATGGGGCGTCAGCTTCATGACGGGTTGACGGCGTGCGTCACTGACAACGGGACGGTATCCGAAGCATTCGCAGTGACCAACGGAGTGAAGCAGGGCTGCATATTGGCTCCCAAACTGTTCAGTCTCGTGTTCTCGGCTATGCTGATGGACGCCTACCGTGATGAGCAGCCTGGTATCCGCATCGCCTACAGAACTGACGAGCACCTTCTCAACAGTCGGCGTATGCAGGCCTCAACGCGCGTGTCTACGACTACAGTCCATGACTTGCTCTTCGCGAACGACTGCGCCCTTAAGACTGTGACGGAGGAGGACATGCAAAGTAGCATGGACCACTTCGCCGCAGGCTGCGCCGATTTTAAATTAACAATCAGTACAGCCAAAACGGTTGTCATGCACCAGCCGCCACCCAGCGCGGAATACAATGCTCCTCGAATCAATGTCAACGATGCTCAACTCAAAAACGTTGAAACCTTCGCTTATCTAGGAAACACGCTATCACGCAACACGAGAATCGATGACGAGGTTGCCCAATGGATCTCCAAAGCCAGTCAGGGCTTTGGCCGGCTGCAGGCCTCCGTGTGGAATCGCCACGGTATTCACCTGAACGCCAAACTGAAGATGTACAAGGCCGTCATCTTGACGACAGTCCTTTACAAAGCGGAGACCTGAACCGTCTACTCAAACCAAGCCAGGAAGCTGAATCTCTTCCATCTCAGCTGCCTCCGCAGAATACTGAAGCTGAGATGGCAAGACAGGATCCCGGACACGGAAGTCCTGGAGCAGACCGGAATCCTCAGCATCCATGCCATACTGAGGCATGTGCAACTGCGATGGAGAGGCCGTATGGTACGAGTGTACGACGAGCGACTACCCAAACGACTTTTCTACGGAGATGTCGCTACGGGTACGCGCCGACAGGGAGGTCAAAAACGACGCTACAAGGGCGCTTTAAAGAAATCTCGGAAGCAACTGCAAATCAACTCGGCGACCTGGGAGGACCTCGCCCAGGACAGACCGGCATGGAGAAGATCCGTGAAGACTGGTTCAGCGATCTATGAGGCCAACCGGATCGCCGTCGCCAAGGTCAAAAGAGCGGCACGAAAGTCATTAGCGCCCCGGATCATCATCATTGATGCCCAGGCCCTGCCAACATACCCGCGCTATCAACGCATCTTCCACGCGCGAATCGCCCTGGTTGGACAGCTTCGGACGCAATGCACCAACAATCCGACAATTCCAATTTCTACGGCAAATTCTGCCAACCCTCCTTCTGACACTCACACCTTCACTCCTGGCATCCCACCATCATAGTGAACACAACTCAATACTCATCGCCTGTTACCCCCACCACTGCCTTCGCCAGCACCACTATCAGCGATGGGGACTCTCTCCTAAACTGTGCTCAATGCGACCGCACATTCACCTCACACCAACACACAGCAGAGATCGCCGTCCCTACTGCCCTCGCTGTCCTCGCGCATTCACTCATCGCATGAGCCTATTCGGTCACATGCCATCCATGACAGCGGAATTCACCACAAAGCAGACAACACCGATACACCTTGCACACTCTCCGCTCCTGCCATTCTTTCCACCACTGCCACCCCAAGTACCACAACTGACATCCCCCAGCCTCTCCCGATTTCTGATACCCACACTGCGTCTGCACCTTCAACTCACGCATCGGCCTGGTCGGTCACCTGCGAATCCATCGCACGGAGGCTGGTGAACCTGTGCCTGAGGCTCCGACATACAGTCGCCGCGCTCGCCTCCACTGCCCTCACTGATCCCGCACATTTACATACTGCAGGGGCCTATATGGACACATGCGCCTCCATGACAACCTGCGGTAAACAACCGGAGGCTACTCCACATCAGCGCACACTATCTACACTAATACATAGACAACACCCTCACCATCATCATAATGTACCTGAAAAATCACAGTGTCCTAGAAACCATGGCTTGGAAGGCTGCTAATCTGACGCTTACACCAGACCATGCCGTCAGCCCAGTGTATGTGCTGGGTGTGTCGAGTGGCTGACCAGTGAACTGGGAGTCTGACGGCAATGGCTCCTCCATATCCCCTGAGTAAGTAAATCCTCGTGTGTGCGTTATGGGGGCCAAGTCGTGCTGCAGCGCGTGAAGACGGGTACGCCAACCCGTCAGCCAATGCGCCCCTCCCACATTAGACAAACTGACTGGCTCGGATGGTGGTCTGATTGTGGGGATGGGGTAGAGAGTGAGGTCAACAGCTCAGCGCATTTTCCTCACTATAAACAATCTGACGCGCTTGAAACTATCACGGTGCGCTAAAAGCCGTGGCTTGGAAGGTTGCCAACTGACGGGATTACTCGGACCGCGTGGTCAGCCCAATGTGTGTTTTGTGTGGAGTGGCTGACTGGTGGACTGAGAGTCAGGCTGCAATGGCTCCTTCTTAATTTGTCCTTTATGGCACTCCCACTCCGTGGGATCCGAGTCAGGTGTGGTGGTACGCCCATGGGCGGCTCCGGTCGCACCATCCACCTGCGTCCTCTCCCGCCTCCGCTCTTCTTGACTCTGTTATGACACTGGGCTCAGATGGGGAGGAGGTGAGAGTGCGGTAGCTGCAGCGCAAGGCTACTATCACTTAAAGCTATTTCACGCGCAAGTCTCCGTACCTGCGCCACCCTTCCGTGGAGCATACGGTGGACATAGTCGAAATCGACGGTCGAACTGACGTGTGTGTGTGTGGATGGTTGATGACAATTCGTCTGCCAGAAATTTTGATCCAGATTTTCCTTGTCCTTGTCAATGCCCCCATGTCTGCATTTATTACTCCTCGATATGCAAATGCCCTAGATCGACCCCGTCCTGCAATCGGAGTGTTGAGCGCCATTCTGTGAGAGTTGCTGTGGTTACGGTGAGACGGGAAGATGAGCGCTGAGTAAGTTTTCTTCTATGACGTGCGTACAGGTTCCATTGCAAGAAAGGAAGAGTTAAGAAATGTGCGGCACAGAACTCCCATGTTCGGTTAAATGAGGAGAGGGATATAGCTACCAATTTTGCTACAGTGTCTCCTGCCAGGAAGCCACCAGATTTTGGTAACAAACTAGGGTGCCTTTCAGTTGCTGTTAGTATTATCTGGCGGAGGGAAATTTTAACGCTAGGTGATGATCAACGAGCTGGAGCAGAGCGAGCGCAGATCTATCCATGATGTTGGCCTGAAAGGGTGCCTTCAGTGTAATCCAAGTATGCCATTAGTTTACGTAAAATGACAGCCGTATGTAGCCCACAGCGAATTTTACTCCGTTTGGTTTGTTTACAAACGGACGCCGGTCTTCAGTGACAGTCTCGGATATATTTTTTGAATAGCCACTTAAAAAGTCTCTAATGTGGTGCGTCTAGTAAAGATACGATACGTTGCAGTTGAAGGTAAAATTTGCGTATTTTAGAAAGTTCATACTTTTTTGAAATTGCTGCATTCTCCTGTGTTACAGATTTGGAAAGAACTACCGAGATCAACTTCCTTCCGGTAAAGCTTTTCGGCACTTCGTAGCCTATCCTTTCTGTGATTTTCTGGGGTTGACATTAAGGCGCTCGTGTCTTGAGACATATTTTGGGATGAACATCATATCCTTTGTGCAGACTGAATTATTTAAAATGGCAGCGGAGCCTTCTTTTTAAGCAGGTTTATTGCCTGCATCTACCGCTCCCAGGTGTGCCACACTTGGGATTGGGTATGACTGGCTGATGACGGCTACTAAGCCAGAAATGGCCATTCCGGTCTCCCTTGTCTTTGTCGGTTCCCCATTATTAACATATGCTACACGTCGCTATGCGACTGCCTGTGAGTACTCTAGTCTGAGTTCCAGGGCACAACGGAACATAAATGTTCCTTTAGCAGATCGGTGAGCCACACACTATCATCATATTCCCGATCGCAACCGACAAAGCAACGAGCCCGTGGCTCAATGGTAGAGCGTTCGACTCAAATACCAAAGGTCGCGGGTTCGAATCCCAGGTGTTCCACACTTGGGATCGGGTATGACTGGCTGATGACGGCTAATAAGCCAGAAATGGCCATTCCGGTCTCCCTTGTCTTTGTCGGTTCCACATTATCACGTGATTATTATCTCTCGCGACTCAAATGAAGCACTTAGCCCCTCAAAAGGCCACCATTCTCGATAAAGGAGGAGCTGTTAATTGTCATAGGCATGCAGTAGCACAGTGACTGCATCCTATAAATTCCGCAGCGCCTTGTGTATGAACTACCCGTATCTGATGATGTCTCCGGTGATGGGTTCGAGCCTTAAACCGAAATGTCAGACGAAAAAAGTTCTTGTTACAGCAATCGATCTACTTCTCACGTTCTCAGCTGTTGACGTGAGGCCCGTGAGAGTGCATTTATTAACTTGTTTGCAAATACAAATTTATTAGGAGTTATGCCGAAAATTTGGCGATCATTTTTGCGTAGACATGGCGGATTAGACCACGCGCAGACACAAGTAAGAGGATAGCTAGAAAGTGGGTCATGGCGAAGGAGCACATGGTTCGTGCATGGTTTTTTTTCAGCGTACGAAGCCGGCAGTACGCATAAATTATGAATGCTCTGTGCACTTGCTGGCCAAGTTGGATAGCCTGTTCGCGTGCTCAGTTGAGAGCACTTAGTCAGTGGCGTAGCGACCGAGATTGTTGGGGAAGACACAAATGGATTTATATCGCTAGCTTGAATAGATTCCAATGGGTAAATTGCTGAACAGGTCATCACGTAAGCACAGAGGCATACAATAAGAAATGATTAGGTTGTAAGCAACTTATATATTCCGTCGGTTCAATTTCATCATATGCTACACGTCGCTATGCGACCGCCTGCGAGGGCTCTAGTCTGAGCTCCAGAGCACAACGGAACATACATGTTCCTTAAGCAGATCGGTGAGCCCCACACTCTCATATATATATATATATATATATATTATGAGAAAAATAGCAATCTTGGGAACCAGAACTTCTTTTCCTTACATTTAAAAAGTATACGATCCTCCATTGTCGGACGTGAGTGTGGTACCGCACATCAGAATATTTATAGGTGGTGACAGTCATGTTAAAACGGATTTATCCATGCAGTCAGAGTGTGGTAGGAGGGAAGGGGTGGGGCGGAAGGGTCCTCCATCAACATTCCACCTGATGAGAGGGCGACGTTTTCACTTTTTTGGTCATCATCCGCATGTGCGGAGGGTTTGTGGTGGATGGGGGTTGAAGGAGGGCGACGGATTGTTCTCACTCTATGTGCCTCTCGTCGGAGGCAATCTAACATTAAGCCACTGGCCCGTTTTTTTGTCGGTTGTGATAGGGAATATGAATTAGAACAGTATGGTGTCCATCGATCTGGTTACGGAACGTAAACCTGGGCTTGGGGATGACTGGCTGATGACGACTAATAAGCCATAAATAGCCATTCCTGTCTAAATGGTCTTTGTCGGTTCCAAATGATCATGATGTACCACAAGTCGCTATGTGACTACAAAGACACATACATGTTCCGTAACTAGATAGGTGGACGCCACACTAACGTACTTTATATTCCCGATCACAACCGACAAAACAACAGGGTCTGTGGCTCAACGGCAGAGTGATACACTCAATTACCAAAAGATGCGAGTTCAAATCTCTCAGATGATACACACCTGGGAATGGTATGACTGGTAAATGAAGACTAATAAACCAGAAATGGTCATTCTGGTCTTCTTTATCTTTGTCGGTTCCACCTTAATAATTTCAGAAATTATTTCCTTGATGTATACACATATAAAAATGGTAGTTTGGGTGCTCACTGATCGGTGGACCAATAAGCGGCTCATGTTGATGTTTATCATGCTGCACAGAGTCCCCGCGATACAATGCTTACTGCAATGTATGCAGAAGACATAAACCTTCATGTCACGTCTGCCGCTGTGCTCACTGTGTTGACAGGCTAGGACAGCCGACTGGTGCATGCGAGAGAGAGAGAGAGAGAGAGAGAGAGAGAGAGAGAGAGAGAGAGAGAGAGAGAGAGAGAGAGAGAGAGAGAGAGAGAGAGAGAGAGGCAGATCTAAATTGCCGTCGCATAGCGACGTGTAGCATATGATTGAATGGAACCGACAAAGACAAGGGAGACCGGAATGGCCATTTCTGGCTTATAAGCCGTCAACCGCCAGTCATACCCAATACCAAGTTTTGACAACCTGGGGATCGAAACCGCGACCCATGGTAATTGACTCGAATGCTCTACTATTGAGCCACGGGCTAATTCTTATGTCAATTGAGATTGGGAATATGATGACCACTCCGATCACCCTTGAATTTGTCGTTTCTACCTTATCAACGTGGCTATGTGGCCGCTTGCGAAGGATCTAAGGTGAGCTCTAGGGAAAAGCGGAGTATCCATGTATCTTAGGCAGATCGGTGATGCGCACACAATCATCATATTCCCCATTGCAACCGACAAAACAACGAGCCCCTTGGCTCAATGGAAGAGTGTTTGACTCAATTGCGAATGTTCTCGGTTTTGACTCGTAGGTGTACAACACTTGGGATGGGGTATGACTGGCGGATGACGGCTTAGAAGTCATAAATGGCCATTCCGGTCAACTTTCCTTTTGTGGTTCTGCGTTATCAACATATGCTACACGTGGCTATGCAACTGCCTACGAGAGCTGTAAATTGAGCTCCAGGGCCCAACGGCACATGTATGTTTCGTGTGCAGATCAGTGAGCCGCACACTATCAACATAATCCCGATCCTAACCTACAAAACAACGAGCCCGTGGCTCAATGGAAGAGCGTTCGACTCAATTGCGAATGTTCGCGGTTTCGACTCGTAAGTGTACGACACTTAGGATTGGGTATGACTGGCTAATAATTCTGAAATTGCCATTTCGCTCAACCTTACTTTTGCGGGTTCTGCATTAGCAGCGTATGCTACACGAAGCTAAGCGACTGCCTAAGAGGAAACAAAAATGAGCTCCATGGCACAACGGATCATACATGTATCTTAATCAGATCGGCAAGCCGCACACTATCATCATATTCTCGATCGCAACAGACAAAACAACGAACCCGTGGCTCAATGGTAGAGCGATCGACCCAATTACAAATTGTCGCGGTTTCGCATCACAGGTGTACGTAACTTGGGATTGGATATGATTGGCGGATTACGGAAAATAAGGCAGAAATGGCCATTCCGGTCTCCCTTGCATTTTTCGGTTCTCCCTTATCAACATATGCTACACATGGATATGCGACCGTCTGACAGCTCTAGGGCACAACGGAACATACTTGTTTCTTAAGCAGATCTGTGAGCTGCACACTATCATCATATTCCCGATCGCAACCGACAAATAAACAAGCACGTGGACCAATGGTCGAGCGTTCGACTGAATTACAAATTTTCACGGTTTCGACTCGCAGATGTTCCACATGTCGGATTGGGTATGACTGGCAGATGATGGTTAATAAGTCAGAAATGGACAGTCCAGTCTCCCAGGACTTTTTTGGTTCTCCCTTATCAACAGACGCCACACTAGGCTATGCCACCGCCTGCGAGGGCTCTAAAGTGAGCTCCGGGGCACAACGGAACATACTTGTATCTTAAGCAGATCGTGAGCCGCATACTATTATCATATGCCCAATCGCAGGTGACAAAAGAACTAGTCCGTGGCTCAATGGTAGAGCGTTCAACTGAATTACAAATGGTCACGGTTTCGATTCGCAGGAGTACCCAAATTTGGATCGCAGTCGTACCACACTTGGGATTGGTTATGACTGGCAGATGATGGTTAATAAGTCAGAAAATTCCATTCCGGTCTCCCTTGGCTTTTTTTGCTCTCTCTTATCAACGTATTCCACCCATAATCTCGCGACAACCTGTGAGGCCTATAACGTTATATCCAAGGCAAAACGGAACAAACTTGATTGTTTATCAGATCGGTGAGCTGCACACTATCATCATATTCCCGATCGCAACTGACAAAACAATGAACCCGTGGCTCAATGGTAGAGCGTTCGATTCAATTACAAATTTTCGCTATTTTGACTCGCAGGTGTACCGCACGTGGGATTGGGTATGACTGGCGGATGACGGCTTATACGTCTGCAGGGTCTCTAAGGTCAGATCCAGGGCATAACAGCACATACATGTTTCTTAAGGAGATCGGTGAGCCGCACGCTATCATCCTATTCCTGATCAAAACCGACAAAACAACGAGCCAATGGCTCAGTGTAAGAGCGTTCGACTCAATTACTAATGTTCGCGGTTTCGTCTCGCAGGCGTACCGCACTAGGGGATTGGGTATGACTGGCGGACTGCCATTCCGGTCTCCCTTACCTTTGTTGGTTCTCCCTTATAAAAACATGCTACACGTCGCTATGCGCCCGACTGCGATAGCGCTAAATTTAGCTTCACAGCACGACGTTTCGACCGTCGTAGTTCAACTATGTCCATTGTATGCTCCACGTGATTTAGTTTAAAGTGATAGTAGATTTGCGCTGCATTTACCGCTCTCCTCCTCCTCTCCCACCTGAGCCGGATGTCAAGACAGAGTGAAGAAGACCGGAAATGTGAGAGGGCGCAGATGGCTAGTTCGGCCGGAGCCGCCCCTGGGTGTACCACCACACCTGATTCGCATCCCGCGGAGTGGGAGTTACATAAAGGCCACATTAAGACGCAGCCATTGCAGCCTGACTCTCAGTCCGACAGGCAGCCACTCCACACAAAACACACATTGGTTTGACCACGCGGTCAGAGTTATCCCGTCAGTTGGCAACCTTCCAAGCCACGGCTTTTAGCGCACCGTGACAGTTTCAAGCGCGTTAGATTGTTTATAAGGAGGAAAATGTGCTGAGCTGTTGACCTCACTCTCTCACCCACCCCCACAATCAGACCACCATCCGAGCCAGTCAGTTGTCTGATGTGGGAGTGGGCGCATTGGCTGACGGGTCGGCGTACCCGTCTTCGCGCGCCACAGCAAGACCTGGCCCCCATAACGCGCACACCAGGATTCACAAACTCAGGGGAATTATGGAGCGGCTATCGCCGTCTGACTCTCAGTCCACTGGTCAGCCACTCGACACACCCAGCATATACACTGGGCTGACGGCGTGGTCTGGTGGAAGCGTCAGATTGACAGACTTCCCAGCCACGGTGTCCTAGAAACCGTGGTCATTTCAGGTACATGGTGATAGTGAGGGTTTTGTGTAGGTTTTGGTGAAGTTAGTGTGCGCTGAAGTGTTTTAGCCTACACTGGTTTACCGCAGGTTGTCGTGGAGGCGCATGTTTTCTAATAGGCCCGTGCGATGCGTAAATGTGCGGGAGCAGTGAGGTCAGTATAGGCCGACGCAGCGACTGTATGTCTGAGCCCCAGGCACTGGTTCACTAGCCTCCGTGCGATTGATTCGTAGGTGATCGACAAGGCCGATGCGTGAGTTAAAGTTGCGGGCGCAGTGTGTGTGCAAGATAAATTGGGAGAGAATGGGGGATGTCATTCGTGGTAGTGGGGGGTGGCAGTGGTGGTAAGGAGGGTAGAAGCTGAGTGTGTGCATGGGTATCGGTGTTGTCGGCATTGCGGTGAATTCCACTGCCATGGATTTGCATGTGATCGAATAGGCCCATGCGATGAGTGAATTTGCGAGGACAGTGAGGGCAGTGGAGCTGGCGATCTCTGCTGTGTGTTGATGCTCCAGGCACTGGTTCACCAGTCTCTGTACGATGGATTCACAAGTGACCGACCAGGCCGTTGCGTAAGGTGAATGTGCGGTCGTAATGAGGACAGTTTAGGAGAGAGTCCCCATCGCTGCTGGTGGTGGTGGTGGTGGTGGCGGCGGTGGTCGAGGTAACAGGTGATGCGTATTGGGATGTGGTCTCTATGATGGTGGGAGTAATTGAATTGATGCCAGGGGTGAAGGAGAGGGAGTCCAAAGGAGTGCCGGCAGAATTTGACGTAGAAGTTGGAATTGTCGAATTGTTGGTGTATTGAGTCCGAAGATGTCCGATCAGGCCGATTCGCGCACGGAAGGTGCCGTGACAGCGTGGACCTGTTTGAAGGGCCTGGGCATTAGCGGTGTTGGTCCGGGGCGCTGGTGACTTTCGTGTCGCTCATTTGGTGGTTGTGATCCTGTTGCTGTCCCTGTCTTTTGCTTTCATCCTTCAAGTCGGTCAGTTCCGGGTGAGGTTATCCCAGGTCGCCGGGTTGATCTGCAGTTGCTTCAGGGGCCTTTAGAGTGTCCTTGTAGTGTTGTACTTGACCCCCTCTCCACTGCATACAGCAGCATCGGCAATATGACAGCTTTGTACATCTTGAGTTTGGTGCTGAGGTGGAGACCGTGTCGATTCCAGACAATGTTCTACATGCGTCCAAAGGCTTTGCTGGCTGGGGTGATCCAATGGGCGATCTCATCGTCAAATTTGGTGCCGTGGGAGAGATTGCTGCCTAGGTACGTTAAGGTATCCGCAGATTTCAGTTGGCGCCATTGACATGGATGTTAGCTGCGGTGTAGATGGTCTTGGGTGGTGGCTGATGCATCACAACCGTTTTCTCAGTATTGATGTGAGGTCCGAAGTTGTCACAGGCGGCAGTGAAGAGGTCCATGCTCCTTTGCGTTTCCTCTTCTGTCATTGCATTGAGGGCACAGTCGTCAGCGAAGAGAAGTTCGTGGATGGTGGCTGTGGAGACACGCAAGCGGAAGTGCATCCGTCGTTGGTTGAGGAGTCGGCCGTCCACCCGTTGGCACCAGGGATCGCCTTTTTCACCAGCATGTCCTGTTTATCTCGCCTTCGGACGAGAAGATAGTCCAAGCGGAGCCAGTGTCTCGACCGGGGGTTAACGCAGGTCGCATTTTGCCGCATTGGGAGGTGGAAGAAGTTGTTTGGTCAGAATCAGGTGGTGTTCGGCGCAGGTTCGTAGGAGAAGAGGACCGTTGTCATTGAAGCCAGAGGGACCATGGGGACCCAGCACTCCTCTCCACGAGGTACGGTCTGTCCCGACGCGGGCTTTAAAGTCATTAAGGACAATTAACTTATCCGCCTTCGGCACAGTCACCAGCAGGGCGTGCAGGTCCTCGTAGCATTTGTCCTTCGCCCCATCAGAGCTCGTCATTGGTGGAGCGTAGGCGCTGATGATGGTGGCGAACTGGTCTCCCCGAAGAGGCAGGCGGAGGCTCATCAGGCGATCATTGATACCCTGTGGCAAACAGGCAGAAGTCCCATGATGTCGTTCCGGATGGCGAAGGCAACACCAGCGTCGCGTCGCTCTGCTTTTGGCCGGCCGCTCCAGAAGAAGGTCTAGTCGGCACCCGCCTCCTCCAGCTGACTCTGTTCAGGGAATTTGGTCTCGCTGAGAGCAGCAATGTCTACCTTGTAGCGCGCCAGTTCCCGAGCAACTAGCGCCATCATCCGTTCAGGTCGGTTGCTTCTGTGAATATCTAAAAGCGATCAACCATTCCAGGCTGCTGGATTGAGCAAGCTCACTTATCATATTCCCGATCGCAACCATGGCTCAATTGTAGTGCTTTCAAATCAATTATGGGATTTGGGGGTTTCGACTCGCAGGTGTACCACACTTGGGATTGGGTACGACTGGCGGATGAGGATTAACAAGTCAGAAATAGCCATTTCCAGTCGTCTCTTGCCTTTGTTGGTTACATCTTAAAAACGTATTCGACGCGCTCATGTGGGACCACCTGCTAGGACTCTAAAGTGAGCTCCAGGACACAGTGGAACCTATGTATATGTTCCGTAAGCAGATCTGTGAGCCACACTTTCGCTTGATATTCCCGATCGTAACCGACAAAACAAAGAGACCGTGGCTCAATCGTACAGCGTTCGACTCAAATGCGAAAGAACACGTGTTTAAATCTCAGGTGGAGCACACGTGGGATTGGGTATGACTGGCTGATGACGGCTAATAAGCCAGAAATGGCCATTCCGGTCTCCCTTGCCTTTTTTGGTTCTCCCTGATCAACATATGCTACACGTCGCTTTGCGACCGCTTGCGAAGGCTCTAAAGTGAGCTCCAGGACAAAACGGAACCTACATGTTTCTTAAGCAGATCGGTGAGCCGCAAACTATCATCATATTCCCGATCGCAACCGACAAAGCAAAGAGACCGTGGCTGAATGGTAGAGCACTCGACTCAATTACCAAATATCGTATGTTCAAATCCCAGGTGTTCCACACTTCGATGCTACAAGTCGCTATGCGACCGCCTTCGAGGGCTTTAAAGTGATCTCCAGGGTGCAACGGAACATTAATGTTCCTTAGGCAGATCGGGAAACCCCACACTTGCATCATACTCCCAATCGCAAAAAAGACAACTGCGATCGATCTCCGTTTCGCTTTGCAAATGTTTTAATGAGGCGCGTCTAAAGAAATACAAAATTCCGCTTTCTTTTGTGGAGCCTTACTGGCCGATGTGGAGAGGGAACCGGTCGATGTACATGCTGGATAGTGTTAGCTGGCCTTCTTTTTAAATAATTTACAATACTTAAATGTATAATGCGCAGTGTGTGACCTATCTCATGCGAGGTGCTGAAATTTTCGAATGATTAATACTCAGTCGCAAACCAGCGCCCACGAATGAACGAACGCTTTTAAATAAGAATGTACACTCCCATGGGGAATTTGGAACTTAAAGGAAATAGTAAAAGTAATATTACTTCCTTTAGACATAGCAACTGTTTTAAAAAAGCGACATATTCCGAAAACGGACCAAATCATTGTAACGGTGATGAATATCGTTCGATAGAATTTTCAGTTGAAACCATAAAAATACCAGTTTATACATATAAAAACAAATTTTCTTTCGTAAAATTTATTTACTGGTATTTTGAGGCTGGATTAAAATAAGTGCCAGATCTTACTTGAAGTACCGGTGAATACTTCATGATTTTCAGGGTTTACAAGCGATTGACTATAAATTTCGATTGCGTTCTATATTTTTATTAAAACCTTCAAAATAAGATATTTCTTATAATCCGAAGTAATTAGATTTTGGATATTCTTTCTAATGCAGATGGCTGTTTGCGTCATATTTGCTGAGTCATCGAAACACAAAAACTCATTGCAGAGACAAATGATCGTTCACAGTGAAACTCGGCAACTAATATACCTAAGATCAGCAAGGACATAATATGCGATCCAACCCGCCGAGCAAAGGATATGTTAGCGGATAATACGCGACCGTACTACATGCCATCGTAACCCTAACCTTATCCATTCTGCTCGTTAGGGTTAGCATTCGTGGCCAGGTTGAGTAAGTTCACACAATATTTCGTTGGCAATAGGAGGACCGAAGTATCTGATAGTTTTTCAATATCCCTTAATGAATCCAAATTAACAACAAACTTTAATGACATACCGGAATGTTTTATATTCATTCCATGAAGAGCATATCACTTGTAGAATGAATGCTCAAAATGCAAATGCAACGGCAGTTAGGGCCCGAAAATCTTAGGATATTGGAAAAGCCATTTTAGAACAGAAGCATACACCACTTTTAAGAATAAAAGTTGAGTGAGAGGTGATTTTCTAACAAATGCTTGGAAGAAAACTATTTTTGCCCATATTTTCTCTTCAATAAATTTGAATTTGTATGGGCATTGAAAATTTCGAGAAGGGTAAATATAACCGCATCTGGCTGCTAACAATAACCCTAACATAAAACTAAACTGCCACCTTCATCTTTATCCTAGCCCTATACCCTAAACACAAACCCTACAGTTAACAGGGTAATAACCTCAAACCTTAGCCCACTCATGAATCGCGACCTTAACCGCAAACTTAAACTCTGACCCTAACCCTCAACTCAATCCTAACCATAACTTTCCTTGAATTTAGCGCAAAACCACATGTATTGTGGGCGATTCCTTTTCCCGTGTCCTGTTTAGGCGGCGGCTATACAAGGCATCCTTGCCATAATAGCATATACTTGCTTTTAATTTAATACACTGTGCGGGCAAATACCCTCATGGCCGAGTGAAATATATCACTCAATATGGCTTAAAAGCTGAGGGTACTACAGCCCCCGCCTAACCCCCAATAGCCCCGCTAGCAGGGACGCCACGACAGGCCTTACACAGCACGGTAAAAGTTAAAGTTTGACTGACGCTTTTTAAGTAAACTCAGCGCAATGCATCATAGACGTTACGCCGTGTCCATGACTATACTGCAGACTAGCATGAACATTTTGCTCTTATTCGCTGTCGTGAATCCACCAAACCCGGATTTCATATAAATTCCGGAGTCTGATCTGAGAGGGCTGGATTGTAGACTGAGCATTAACCGCACCCATTTAACTTTAAATAATAACGTTAAGTAAAAATTAATTTTCCGGAAAACCGGACAGTGCTTCATTGCAACAAGCTGAAAATTGCTAATCGCAAGCAGAAACTGTGAAGCGCCTCGTGGAAATGCAAATGGTTTATGGCAATTTGTGAGGCTGATGAAAAATTCGAATTTTTGAACGATAAGGCACTACCAGGCCAACAGCTAAAAATACGGTCACGCACGCCAAAGTCATAAACTCTAGAAAAGTAGGCCCTTCGGGTTAAAGACGCACACCTCAACTAGGAAAGCGCGAGTTCACGCTGTATGGTGAAAAAGTGCTGCCTCCGGAGAGAATTGAACTCTCGACCCCTGGTTTACTAGACCAGTGCTCTAACCACTGAGCTACGGAGGCACGGCCGTGCGTCCCGTGTTTAATTTTAAGCCATGCGCACGCACTACCCGGTATACCTCTTTTATTACACGTGGTAGGGCGTGGGTGCAGCGCCGCCGACCTGCGCGTGTAAACTGCAGCAGCATTTTGTTTGGCATTTACCTCGCTTAGTCCTTCCCACGCCCACCTTTTTCCAGACGATGCGAGGTACCTGTGTGGACGTAGCGACCGACCATAGCTCAACAACCCATCCACTCACGCAGCACACAACCTAGTATCCCATTCCGAACCTTTTTAGATTCATTCTGGAGGCAGATCCAGAGCGTGGTAAAAGCCATAGTACAAAGGAGCCATTACGATCTGACTCACAATCCTGAATAGGGGCAAGGTATCCCGCAATTTTTAGCCATCCAAGCCACGACTGTTGGTGTGTGCATGATGCTAGGCTCAGAATGCGTCTGATGGTTTATAGTGAGGAATCTAATCACCGGATACAAACCAGGGAATGCGATTGAGCACTGAATTTGACGGAACGTGACGTGAATACACCATTAAACGTCAGTGCTCGCACCTGGTCCATGCAGACTACATGGTTGCCACTTCATGTTTGACAGTCACCGTTTGCATTCGTTTACCATTTTTTTGCCCTGCTTTGATTATTAAGCCTTATCGGCAAAGCAGATGGCGATGGTAGTGGGCAGGTAGTAGCGACTTGCGCGTGAGTTGGGCTCTGGTAGAAAGGACTGGAATGCGCCCCGTGGACGTGACAACCCCCAACACGAATTCAACAGTAATCACCGAATGTTGTTCGAAATGCCTGTGGAAATAGTACCAGTATAACCAACACATGCTAATCTCCTCACCCAGTAAGGTGTACATTTATAGACCGTGCACTTCTTACTAAGACCCGAATGTTTTAACCAGTGAACCTTGCACGCACATTTGACCATACGTCGTGATTTATTTGACTTACTTTTTAAAAAATTGGCGGCCTCAGTTAGATCTGATCCCACTTCAGCAAGGGGAAGGCTGTAGTACAGCCAACGCTCTAGCCAACTGACCTACTAAAGCCTTCACCCGCCTGGCGTGTGTTTGAATCCCACCGAGACTTATATTATTTGCTTCATGCCTCAGTTATGTACTCAACCCGGAGTTCGCACCGAGGAGCCGTAAACCTGTGCAACATAATTTTGTTCAACGTAGACCGACACTTCCGCCTACGCTAATCTTACCTAACTAATCAATCCCTCCATCAACTGCCGAACCTGCCCCTCAAATCTCCCCTCTAGCCTGGACTTAAGACGGCCTGAGAGGGGTCCTGACCTCTTCGATATAAAATGCCGCGGAAACCGGATCCTGCCTTAATCCCCCCATCTGATCGAGGTTTGCACCCCGGCGCTTGCGGTACATGTGGGTGGAGGGGGCGGGGTGGTGTGGGAGGGGGCAGCAATGAGCGTGGGTGATGGGGTCTCCTTATCTCGGCTTAGGAAAAGCGCGGATGAAGATGAGCTTCTCCGTTTAGGATCGGTAGGGTGGGGAGGCGGGGGATGACAGTGGAGCGTGAAACTAGCACGGTTTGCGATTACATCGCCTTCTAGGGTCTCTTCACACTCCAGTGATCACACTAGGAGGAGGAGGAGGAGGTGATGGTGGTGTGGTTTAGTTAATGTTGGTGAGGCTTGTGCAGTGAGTCAGGTGTGGCTAGTGTTTGATCAAATTATACCCGAGAACCACCGTAATTAGTAGCAGGATTTATTGAACAAGTGTGGGCGGAAAATTTACGTGGCTAATGTGTATGTTCATCGGTCTCGTCAACTTTGGGATGACAGACTGCTCAGGAGAGACAAACTAAACTGAAGTAAGGCTGCGGGCATTCGAAATTGAGCCACCATTTTATTCTGCTCTCCAGCCGCATGCAAATTTTCGTATATATACATCGGACCATCAATGAAAGGGATTTACATGTTTGCTTGCCCTGGGCTGAGGTTTTTTGCAGATACCCGGGATTAAAAGTGCACTCATTGACTCTCCCTCTTTCTCCTCCATTTATCATCAGCCGGTCTGTATAACGCTTGTATACTCTCACTTTAGGGAACCAGCTAAAATTAACTTCTGAAAATTGTTTAACGCTAATGAATGCCAGTAAGTTGTTGCGCATCCAATACCTGACAATGGTTAGCGTCTGTTTTAGTGACTGTAAGGCTAACAACCAACCTAGCAGAAGATCCGCATTTAATTTCAGCTACGGCACACATTTGACTTATTGCCTGAAGCTTTTTCACAAATAACCGTTTGTGTCCCTACTGAATGTTGACAACTCCAGTACCTGTTTTGGTTATTCAGCCTGGTAAATCCATGTACGGAATAAATACCAACACAGACAAGAATGGCAAGATGATCGTTTCGGGCTTATCAGCCGTCTTCAGTCAGCCATGCCACAGGTCTGGATTACCCTGGCCTTAAACATGGGCTATTCTGTTATCAGGCGTAAGGTTAGACGATCTTTCGTTTGTGCTGGCTAGCCACTATCTAGGAGTAGAGAAATCCTTGCATGTAAAATGCCGAAATTTACAAAAGATTAATAATCACTCGTAAACCGGCACTGACGCATACAGCAAAGCATTGAAAAAACAATGAACGACCTTCAGCCAACTGAAAACTTAATGAACACGTAAAAATTAATATCAATTTGTTGGGAAAAACTAACTTTTTTAAAAGGCGGCAAGTCTTGAAAACGTGAGAAATCGTTGTGAATGTGACGAATAAATTTAAATAGAATTGTCAGGTTATAGCGTAAGCATACCTTTTTGTGTATTCAGAGATTTATCCTTTCATCAAGTTACATTATTGGTAATTTTGGTATTGAATGAAAATTAGTTTCAGATCATCCTTGAAATACCGGTGAATGCTTCAAGATTTTAACTGTTTTCAATCGATTGACAATAAATTTAAATCCTGATGTGCGTGTGTTTGTCAATACCTTCAAAATAAGATATTTCTTGAAAGCATTTACCGAATTAGTGAGCTTCTGGATATTCTTTTTAATGAAGCTGGCCGTTTGCGTCAAAATTGTAGATTTAACCGAACATAAAAATCATTGCCGAGAAAAATGAACGTCCACAACAAAAGCCGACAGTTAATATGCCTCGGATCATTTTTTAAAAAAAGTTTTATAATAAGGTACCCCTTTAAAAAGCTCGTAAATTAGATACCTTGCTGACGAATACATGAAGACTTAACATTTTTCAAAGGTGAAATTATGGAAGTTTGATTGAATTTGTGACTTCCCTAAAAAAATAAGTGATATTTTTCTGCTAAAAATAAAAGAACACACTTGTTGCTTCATTTTGGAACGTTTTTTCTACATTTGTTTACTTTACTGCCCTGTTCTAAGACTGCAAATGCACAACAGAGTATCCAAATATATGCTAAGATTCGCGAAAATTGCTAGTAATCTGTCCATCGTATTTTTAAATTCCGGATGGTAAGGATGCCACCTAAACAGGATCGGAGAATAGAAACCGGTCACGATATACGTGACCTTGCGCCGAATTCTGGGGAAATTACGTTAAGGATTAAGGTGAAGTTTGGGGTGATGTTTAGGGTTAGGTTTGAGTTAGTGCTGAAGGTGAGAGTTGGGTTTTGGTCATGATTAGGCTAAGGGTTAATGCTTTTATCGCGTTAAATGTAGGGTTTGAGTTTAGGGTGGGGTGAGGGTTAAGAGGAAGGTGAAAGTTTAGTTTTATGTTGTGGTTAGTGTTACTGTTAAGACACCAGTATATTTAGCCTTTCTGAAATTTATCTTAAGCCCACCTATTTTAAGCAGATAGGCGGGTGATTCCTATTACCGAGTCCTGTTTAGGCGGCAATACAAGGCATCCCTGCCTTCCAAATTACTGGAAACTATGTTATACAAAAGGTTTTTTTTATCGCAAGATTCCATTTTAACATAGGCTGCTCTGGGCATCTATATCCACCGTATCTTGAACATCTGTTGTTAAGGGTCCCGAGTTTCTGCGTGGTAAAACAATAAGACTGGTATAAAAGTTTATTGATGCGTTTTGCCGCAAAAAAGTTCGCGATTTAAAGTTGAAGTTTGCTATTTTGGAAAACAATGGTATTCCTTATACTTGCCTTCATCTGATTTACATTGAAATAGGATCAAATTTTCCGGTTTAAGAAGGAATTTGGGTGAAATCTTTCTTGCTTCTATAAATGTTCCTTGATAGCACAATGCACAAAAACTATGGTCTTTGTTTTGCGATAGTAACTAGCAAAGGGAATTTTTGGATGTTTGGCACCCCCAGAGTTTGCCCAAATCCCGACGGTTTTCCTTCAATTTATAAGATTGAACATGTAGTGTTCTTTAGAGGAGGTTTTTGCGCCGCAAATAAACCCAACAGGCCAAAGTAACAAGACCAAATGAACGCTAACCTACTCACTCAAATTTTAATCAAACATTGCATGACTAAGGTCATTTACTGTACGAGGACTGCATAGTTAGCTTTAAGGCACGACGTCATGAGCACTGTCGGCACTGTTGCCGGACCTGCGCAGCCCAATTCCACGTTATTTCTTTTTAGTGTTAAATATGCCATTTTGTTTTAGGGTCTGAAGTCCCGGTCAGTGTCGAAAAGCCCAGGGGATAGCAGCAGCAACAGCAGCAGCAGGTGACCGGTCAAGAGCTGACAACCGCATGAGCTGCGAGCTTCTGAACTCAGGGTGCATGCACCCGCAGTGCAGTAATAATTGTAGTGACCTCCCGGCAGCATTCCCTGCAGCAGCAACATCAGCAGCAGCAGCAGCAGCAGCAGCAGCAGCAGCAGCAGCAGCAGCAGCAGCAGCAGCAGCAGCAGCAGCAGCAGCAGCAGCAGGGGTGCATTGCTATTGGTGAAGTTGAAAGACGATCGTGGTGGTTGAAGGCGGTATTTAAACTAAAAAGAGAGCACAATTTCAATGCGAAATGATAATGGAGGGGTTGCGTATTTAATTGCTGCACTCTCGGTATCTGCAGTTCCGACTTTGCCGAAATTTCCGATGGTTAAGCAATGATGGGAAGGCAAGTTGTTTCATAGCTTATTCCAGGACTAAATATAGATTTGAGACCAGCTATACAGTTCCGCACTGAGTATAACTAGTTTGGTCTTTTAACACCGGTTATCTTAGGTCGTACATACAAGCGAAGGAAATCGTATTATAAGATGGATGTGTAAGACGAGGAGGAGGAGGAGGAGGGAGGAGGAGGAGGAGGAGGAGAGGAGGAGGAGGAGGAGGAGGAGGAGGAGGAGGAGGAGGAGGAGGAGGAGGAGGAGGAGGAGGAGGAGGAGGGAGGAGGGAGGAGGAGGAGGAGGAGGAGGAGGAGGAGGAGGAGGAGGAGGGAGGAGGAGGGAGGAGGAGGAGGAGGAGGAGGGAGGAGGAGGAGGGAGGAGGAGGAGGAGGAGGAGGAGGAGGAGGAGGAGGAGGAGGAGGGAGGAGGAGGAGGAGGAGGAGGAGGAGGAGGAGGAGGAGGAGGAGGAGGAGGAGGAGGAGGAGGAGGAGGAGGAGGAGACAATCCAACGTTAGAATACAAAATTTTCTTTGCATTTCTAGCGTCAAAAATGACTTATGGACCTGATGTTTATTGTGGATCTTTAATACAGCATTAAAATACCTTTTTAATGGTGATGGAGGAGGTTCATTAACTCTTCCAAATTTCTCCACATCTAATCTGTCCTATATAACGACCATTATTGTACGAACACCGAGGCGCCACCACCTGGGAGCTTAACTTAGCAGTTCTGCCACATGTTTGCTTTACTTCTAATTTCCCTCGCACAAGGCCTTTTATGGCCACCTAAACAGAACACGGTAATAGGAACCGGCCCGCCCACTTTAAATAGGTGGTCTTGCGATAAATTTAAAGAAGGGTAAATATTTCCGTGTCTTAACCCTAACCCTAGCATAAAACTTCACGTTAACCCAACCATAAACCTAAACCCTACAGTTAGCCCGAATTCAAACCTTAACCTTGAACCGAATAATGACCTTAAAGTAACTTTAATCTTAAACCTTAACCCCACCTTAATCCTAAACATAATTCCTCCAGAATATAGCGCAAAGCCACGTGTACTGCTGGTGGTTCCTGTTCCCGTGTCCTTTTAAGGCAGCCATACAAGGCATCCTTAACATTTTCGTTTCTGTTCTATTCCCCTTGATCAGCTCTTCTTACATATGAAGGCTTTTTGCATCCTCAGTAGATGATCAAAAGTTCGATCAAATAGCATTCAGTAGACGGTTTCCGCAACCGAAAGTCCTTTTTCTCCTAGAAAAACTAGACTACCGAAAAGCCGGCAGACAGGCTGGCAGACGTGCTCTGTCGGTTATTTGGGTGCCAATTTGAACGTCGATGTTTACTCCCTGTAGCCCCCGGCGGCAAGGCCAAATTAAAGGCTGTAGTGTTCTTCTTCTACTCACCTCCCTACCCGAGAACGTACTTGGCTCACGTTGCACGGGAAGGTTCGCAAAAAAACGTCCGCGGTTGCGGCAGCGGCAGCTGCGGTCGTCTCTTATCGTTCGCCCCGGTGTACATCAATCACCCGCAGGTTCGGGCTCGAGGACGGGTCTGTGGGGCCCCCGTCCTGATCCTGGCATGTCGACCCGGCTCAGCCTATCGAGGGAAGTCACCTTCGCGCCACCCTCTTCCCACACAAACGATTTTGACTAACGGTTGTCGCTGTGTCGACCAGGTGCTGTGTGGCGGCCACTAGTTCGCCCTCCGGCCCCCCTCTGGACAACGCAGAGGCCTGCGATTGGACCGCATGTGGTCCAGTGTGTTGTTTTTGTGTGCGCGTCTGCCACTCCACCCCGCACCACCACTACCACCATCATCACCAGAGCTATCCGGTCGACGCACTTTCTCTACATCGGCTTGGTTGCTAGCGCCTGAATGAGACCCGTAATGGCAGGGGGCGGGCCGGCGGTCCGGTGGGAGGGGCGAGTTGGACTGGACGCAGCGGGCAGGGCCCCGGAGCTGGGCTGTGGCTTAGATAGAGGCCGGAGGGAAAATGGTGGGGGGGGGGCAGCGGGATGTTGTCAACGCGTCCGGATGTCTTCCAGCGCCATGCCGCGGCCCGTCGAGGCGTGCGTCCTGATGCGACCACGCCAACAGCCTTTCGTCGGTCAGAGAAAGAGTTCACCCAGCTGGACGCAGCTGTGCGCTGAGGTCGCGTTCGCGGCAGTGGCGGCGGCGGCGGCGGCTGCCACCGCGGCTAGCTCTGTCCGACCTCAGTCGATAGCGCGTCGATGCAGTTTTGGAAAACACCAACCTATCGGGAGGCACGGGACGAAGGTAGTTTCGGGGTCTTCAGAGTTGCTTAACCTTAACCATTTATTTACCACCGAAATGACATTTACCGATTTGTCGGGGTTTGGGAACGGGATCTCATAAACCCTGTATTAAGGCTGATTGTTTAGAGAAGAGCAGTTAGTAGAGAAGCTGGCGGATCTCGGCTCCAATAGACCAACTTCAAACCGATCGGGAAACCGGCTTGTCCCGGGGACTACACTAAGGCTACACATTGATATCTGCTGAAATCAAAAGCTTTTCTACACACTTAACTAGTTTCAGACATCAATATGTGAGTTAATGGTTGGAACCAGTAAAAACTTGAGCATATATAAATTTCCTAAAATTTGTCTATTTCCAGTCAATAGGTCTCAGGCATTACGTTTAAGGGGGCGTGGAAGCAACGCATAATGTGTCTTTCATTAAGTACCAAACTAGAGCAAGCTTCAACTTAGTCCTACCAACTCTGGTGTCTGCTGACTCATGCAACTTCAGCGGAAGAAAGTGTTGTTAGGAGCACCTGCTGATCATCTCGAAATTCGGATGAGAAAAAGGTCTTCCATTCACTGTGAATAAGTTCGGACACAAAAACCCCAGAACGTCGGAAGACCAGAAGTGAATGGTCGAAGTCTGCAAATATCGACACCACGAAGAATCGTCCTTGAGGGACCAGCAAAATGTAGGTCAAATTGGACTGACTTAAAAACGGTGCCAGCGTCGTGTGATGACGACCTCATTATTGCTGTTGTTGTTCGAATAAACAAAGAGGGTTACAAATCAGCGAACAAAAAAATTTACACGCGAATGGGGAGCAGAAAAAATGGTGGCTCAATTTCAAAAGCCGCAGAGCGTCCCCCTAAGAAGACAGGACTACCAGTTTACCAGAAACCGGGGGCCTCGTTGATCGTCCGTGTGCCGTAGCTACCGCGTCAGCAGTTCCTTCGCCGTTTCGAATAAGCAGAACAGTCAGTGAACAAACCGACCCCCCCTCCAGGTTATCGAGAGAAAATCGGGTAGACTTGTGGAGATAGATATGGTTGGGGGCTGTGTCAAACTTTACGCCCCACTCAGAGACGCCAGTATCGAGGAGTTCAGGAAGAGACTAAAAGTTCATTTTCAGCTTTCGATGTTAAACCAGAAAGGATAACTAACAAGATAGCTACTCTACCTCAGGATGGCCTCAGTCAGTGCTGACACCCTCATCCCCGCCAACACATGCACGTGCTGCAAGAGGTTGCTGTCTAGACAATTCCCTTCTATTCACCTTATCTGTCATCATGCCTTTTCACTTTGCTACGGGGTGAATGACTCCCGCCAATCGCTTCTCTGCTGTCTCTTTTACGATCTTCAGCTCACTGGCAGCCTAGTGCTGACATCTCCCGGTCCGACGGCCTGCCAATGTCACCTCACATTGTTTGTGGGCATGATCGACCATGTTCGCTGGTTAGACTGACTCATACTGTCAAAGCCGACCACACGCGTTTTGCATGAATTTTGGCGTATTTCATCAGCTAAATCACTGGCTGCACTCAGAGCGACAGTACTAGCGGCAGACTTGCTTACGAACTGACCACTTTCAGGAAATTTGAACGGATATTTTGAAAACCGTTTTCAGCTGGTATTCACCTGCCAGTGTCAATATTCCTCATATAAACCGACAAGGCAATGAGCTCGTGGGTGAATGGTCAGAGCGTTTGACTTCTAATAAACAGGGTTTGAGCCTCGGGTGATGCACCACCTCGGGTTGGGTGTGGCTGGCTGATGACGGCTAATAAGCCAGAAATGGACATTATAGTCTCCCTTGTTTTTATCGGCAATTTCCATCTGCCTATTTTACTACTAGCCACCGTGTGGCTGCTGGCGGGGCCTGACAATGAGTCCCAAGGCAGAACGGGACGAAAGGGTCTCGTAAAAGATTGGTGAAGTGTAAATCCGCCAACAATAGGGATAACTTATGCCTGGTTTGAACGTTATCATACAGTCATACCAGGAGGTTAACTACTGAATGAGCCTATGCACAGTGCCTATAAATCATGCATTTGATAGACCCGAAAATGTAAATAGTATCCTTTTCCCATATACTTTCGATGCATTTTACATTTTATAGTAAACAAACTATGCTTTTTTCCTACGTGTAGTAGCACGAAACGTGCATTTCCCATTCACAAAGCTCTGCATCTGCCCGTTTATTAATGTCCCTTATGTAATCTACAAGCCCGACCATATAAATTTTGAAATTTTTGCCTCTTATATGACAAGTAAACAGCTTGTAGAATCGAAACATCGAAAGCAAATTCAAACGGCTCAAAATTATTCATAAATTAAAAAAATTGTTTAAAAACTAAAACTACCATTCCCTTGGTTATAAACGTTAAAGCCGTGAGTTGTGTCAAATGAACACAATAAATAATATTTTGGTGCGTGTTTTCAAGAAAACATATTTGAATTTATAGTGCAATCGAAAATAAAAATGAGAAGTTCGTGCTACTCAAGTAGCTACTTTCCTGAGTGCAGATTTGCAGGCGGTTGAAAAGAAGTGCATTCAAAAGCGTGGCGTGGCTGAAATATATGGGGCTTATGCTGTAATTAACCATTTCGCTATGATAGAAAAAATTTCCATTTTCCCTTCAAGGTATTCAACTTTTCACCTACCTTTGCTGGTAAGGACTGCTTATATGGTTCCCCTGAAGAGGACACGGGACATGAACACCCCACCAAGGTTATTCAATTGAACCTGTATATAACTGCAGGAAGGACAACTATTCCCGTGTTCTAACCCTGGGTGTAATTATAACCTACCCTAAACCCCAGCCCTACAGTCGATTCTACCCCTAACCGTAACCCTTACCTTCAAATTTACCTAAAACTTTGCCCTTAAATTAATCTTTATCCTAACCATCCCTGGAGTTTGACGCAAAAACACTTGTACTGCGGCGGTCCCAGTTCTCTTGTCCTGTTTAGGGGGCCCTAGAAGTCAGCCCTAGCGAAAATCTCTCCAACGACCTCCTCCACCTTCGCTGGGATTCTTTTTCGCCGATGTTTGCCTTCACTCAGCCGAACCGCGTCCATAGCCTCTCCACAATCCAGATTGAAACCTTGACCGCTCAAGGTCTTGTCACACTGCAGACGAGTGATAACCCTGGCTAGGACCCTATCACAAGCTCGTTACCCATGTTTGAACACCTGCATGTGTAGTGCTCCGATTGGTGAGAGCATGCGCTTGGCCTTCCAGAATGCCAGTTACAAGGGCTGGTGTAGTGCGCGTATCCTAGGCACCAAACCAAGCAAGTCGTGGTTAGCAGGAGGAGACGTAAGAAACTTGGGTGCGGGGGAGGACATTTTTCTGAGTCGCTGTCTCGGGCAACAGTGCCTGTTGGCGACAGCAGCAGTGGTGCAGGTGCTGGTAGGGTAAAGTCCTGCCTGAGAGAGAGAGAGAGAGAGAGAGAGAGAGAGAGAGAGAGAGAGAGAGAGCAAGAGTCTTGGATGGCTGCCCTTGTAGGGCTTTGCATGGGAACAAATTTCGTCGTTTTTCCTTTCGACTTTTCACCTAAGGATTGCTTATGTGCCCCGGCCCCCCCCCACTCCCAAACAGGACACCCTAATCCTACCTTAGCATTAACCCTAACCTTAACCCAAAAATTCGACCTAACCCTAAGTGTAACCTTAACTCTAACCAAATTTACCCTGAAATCGGATGCAAAGACACCCGTATTGGTCCCTGTTCACATGTCCTGGATAGGGGGGGGAGCAGATATAAGTCCTTCGTACCCCGTTGCACATTAATCCATGGCTTAAGGAGAGTGCTCAACAGGAGGCAAATCGGCGATTACTAGCCAGCCATCGGAATCCCTCTCGGTCATCCCCCCTTAAGCTCAGTAAACGAACTTGTCACAATGGTAGATGGGCACTCACCGATCGGTTACAGGATTCACTCGTCCCGTTGTGCCCTGGGGCTCACTCTAGAACCCCGTCAGCAGCCACAGAGTGGCTAGTTATATAGGCAGTGGGTAGAGCGTTGGACTTCTAACCAACACGTCGCAAGTTTGAGCCTCGGGCGCCGCAGCGCCTGGGGTTGGGTATGGCTGGCTGATGACGGCTAATAAGCCAGAAATTGCCATTCCAGTCTCCCTTGTCTTTGTCGGTAATATCATGCTGACCTTGTCACAGTGATGCACGACTGTCGAAAACTTCTGCATTCACTTATACCGGGGGGGAGTCGTGGCACATAAACTCCCTATGCTTCAGGTATCCCGCCAACGAAACAGCCTCATCGCATATTTACCTGGAATGAGCTCCAGTACTCCTTATACAAGGTTTACTGTTTAGATACCGGACAGGTGGGTCATGTCTTTACTGTTCCTCCAAATCAATCTCAAAGGAGTTGGATATTGAATTGTGCCCACGGTGATCCGAAGTCCTTTGCCTTGCGCGTCATGCGTAGGTTGATCAAGCGACGGTTCTCACTTTTTGTTTGCTCTTTGGGGAGGAGAGGCTGTCGTCCTAGTTTCCGCTACCTTTCTGACCCGAGTCACATTCTGCACCCGCCTTGACAGGCCGACGCAGCGTGCGACCACCCTTGCCACTCTGGCACACGCGCCGTGCGCAAATTTTGACCTTGTGGGCATAGTCACGCGAGCAGGGCTGGCGTTCAACCATGTGACCCGATTACCGGAGGGTTGCGCTTGGACGTGCAGTTGCAGTCCAGAGCCCGCACAGGCGACAAGTAATAAATACTGCTACCCGCGCACAGACCGAGACCGTGGTTAAAACCTAGTAGAGCGTTGGTCACCATCATAAGATGAATCCGGCTCCGAAATGACCACCCTAGTCCCTTGTCGTTTTGCGGGGCATTGCTGGTGGAGTAATATTTATCCCCGCCCCCCTGGCCCGTAAACATGAGTGCGCAAGCAACCTAAAATTACAGCAGTTTGCGTGACCCACTAGTGGCAGAATAATAATGTCGACAAAGGCAAGGGCGGCTGGAATGCTCATTTCTGGCTCAGTAGCCGTCATCAGCCAGTCATACCCCACCAAAGGTCGTACATCACCCGAGGCTCGAACCCGCGACTTTTTCTGCTGCTAGTTCACGCTGACCAAGTAGCTTACGGTAGTTTGGGGGCTTATAAGTCAAGCGAAATCCCTTGTTTGGGTCCACAAAATACCCAGAATCAACAATATATACAAGAATGGCGCGCCAAGGCAGACCGGGACGAGTGGGTTCTGTTGACGAGATGTGAGCGTTCATCAAAGAACGACCCAGTAGTATCATCTTTACGGTATCTTGATGGTACCCTGTCATAAAATCTGTCATTCTCATAGAATCCCCATTCAAAAGAAATTGTAAACTTGTTCTTTAACTCCGTCGTTTACGGCCCTAACACACATCTCCCATCTTGAGATTTATATATATATATCTGCATTCACACACCTAATCCTTATTGCTCTCAGTTTATTTTTCCTGTTTTGCTTTACTTTGCTCCAAATGCTCTTTCTGTTGACATTGTATCAACGGCATTTTGCAAACGCGCAAACAATTAACTGACCGAATTCTGACTGGCATCACTCATCCTCTTCGTCCTGAATTAATTACTATGAAGTTTCTCCGTCCTATTCGCCGTGGCTTTCGGCATATCTCTGGTCATACATCCACGTGTAAACGTTCCGTATTTCCATCTCGGGCATGACACCTTACTTGTAAAGAGACCGAAATGCAGAAACTTAAACCCAATCTGTCCGCAAAATATTTGTATATTTTCCCGCAAATTCATTAACTCCCTCATCTATGAATTTTTATTCCGGTCACGTGAATGAAGGAAGTTTTTTTTACTGAAAATATTCGATCGTTACTTTCAAAGAAAAAAACGTATTTATTTATGAACTTTTAGTTATTTATGAACTGAGTCGAAGAAGAAGGCAGCGGGAAGGAGTGGGTTTCTGTTGGAAATGATTGGCTAAAAGGTCGGTCCCTAATGTACCATAAGGATAAATCACTTTCAGACGAGTGGAACAGAATGCGGCCTCGTAAATACTTTGTGCTTCCGTCTGAACCACACTGTGAAATAGGAAGCTGAACGAAAATATGCAGAAGACTAGGACAAATTTGAGTACAGACTATATTTGCCCACTCATCACACTCCAATCACACTAAAAGGAAACAAAAACGAAATCTAGCCCAATGCTAGGCGCAAAGGCCTAGAAAAATTCGTTCGACAGACAGTGTCGAGAAAGAGCTTGGAAATACCCAGGACCTGCTTCACGAAAGCGGGTATCTGGATAGATTTATTACAAATACTATGGTCACGAGATCAGTATTATCCACCATACTAATTGTAGAAAAGGAAATGGTAAGGATAGCCGTCTAAACACGACACAGGAATAGGAAACGCCCCGCCCGCTTAAAAAAATAGGTGAGCTTACGATAAAGTTAAGGAAGCATAACTATACCCGCATCTTAACGCTAACACTTACCCTAACATGATACTAAATTGCATCCTTAATCTTAACCCTCGCTTTACCCTAAGCCTAAACCCTACGGTTAACACGGTAAAAACCTTAACCCTTAGCCTAATCATCAAACAAACCCAACTCTGACCTTGACCCCAAACTTCAACGTAACCCTGAGCTTAGCCCTAACCCTCACTTTACCCCTAAACATAATTTTCTTGGAATTTGGCGCAAAGCCCACATGTATTGAAGGTGGTTCCTATTTCCATGTCCTGTTTAGGTGGCCATTCAAGGCAAGAACACATATTCCTCACAGTTCCCTTTTAAGGGAATGCGGCACACAAACTCCTGGGTGGAAGCTCAAGCCAGCAAGGCGAACTGTCTTGCGGGTAGGACAGAATTGGGAGGCAGGAAAACCCTGGGAAAACCAAACGGCGAAAGTAGGGGTAAGTAACACCTAATGAGCTAAGTTGAAACCATGGGATGTAAGGGAAAAAGCAAAGCTATCAAATGGGCGAAGGGCAAGCTAATCGGCCTCCCGGATCCGTGTAAGGGAAAGCAGACCTGAACCGTCGGTAAACAGAGACAACTGGGTACGAAAACGCGTGAAAATCAAATAAGGGACAGGTACTCCGGAGTCCCAGTAGGTCCAGCTATTGTGCTGCCACCTATGCCGCCCTAACCGAGACGTTTCATGAACATTCCCGGGATTTCGGAGAGGGCGTGCCACCACATCCCATGTGCGGCCTTTTTTTACGGGCACACAGCACCACTAACATCCGTTGGGCGCAGATTCAGCCCCTGTATTGGTCCAGGACATCGACTGCGTGACCGGTTGAAGGGTTCACTGTCAGGAGTAAAATTATTTGGGAGCAGGCCTAAGACGCAGGCCGGTTCTGCTTACATTGGTCACTGATGGGGTTTTTCGCATGGTTGGTGGGTGGGGAGGGGGGGGGGTGGTTGAGGATACAGCTTTGGTGAACGTAACAGCGAGCTTGAGAAACGATATATTTGTCTACCATTAAAACTCAACCCGAAGAGTCTGAAAACTGAAGAGTGAGGCACGGCAACAGGAACACCACGCTAAATTCCGGGAAGCGTGTCAGTTCTCATGCCCCAATCTTAGTACTAGCCGTACTCTGAACCTTAGTCATAATCCTAACCTTAACTCTTTTTAGAGAGAGCTATACTTTATTTTGAACGTAAAATTCCAAAACTTTCAGCGAAAAATGTCCTCCATTCACCATAAATAAGATTGGAAAAACAAACCACACAAAACCGGAAGATCACAAATGAATGGCCGAAGAATGCATACATTGACATCATGAAGGATCATCCTTAAATGCGCCTTAAAATATTGATCAAATTGGACTTCTTTCAAAACGGTGCCAGCGACGTGCACTGATGACCTCATTTTGTTGTTCGAATAAACAAATGGGTTTAAAATTCGGTATATAACGGGTAAAATAGGCCAACCGACATGCATATAAGAGGATTTACATGCGAATGGAGAGCAGAAAATATGGCGGCTTAATTTAAAAACCCAAACTTTAATCTCCCTACAATTCAGCACAAGACCCGCGGAATCGTAGGGGTCCTCACTTGCGTGTCCTCCTGTCCCATAATCCATGTTTACGTGGTTGCTACTTACTATCCTTGGACATGCGTCTGCATCTGCTGTTTGACCTCGGAATTGATGCCTTCTACAGTATGTTCACAATATACATTGTCTTGGGCTACAGTGATACAGCCGCCGTTTGGATATCTACCCTGAAAACGATACATTTGAAAGTATACTCAATTTGGTTATTTGCTTGCCAGCACTGCATAGCACCAAGGCGCATAAAAATAAAACTTAGTAACTTTATACTGGAACAGAATAGGAATTTAATTCTCTTGATGCGGCTCAAAATGTAATCCTACAGACTTATGGTTCCGAATAGTAACTAACGCGCGAAACCCAGGTACTTGAATAGAAGAAAACAGAAAGGCGATCTGTGGGACCAGTAGTTTATTCATCCTCCATTTCTAATTATCATACGAGTCCATTGTCATGGAATAAGAGAATTGTACAACTCAGTGCATATTTAACTCACCGCCGTCTAGAATGACTGTGAGCTGAGTCATTGATTTGAGCACGCAATGCGTGATATGCGGCTGGCAAATCATAGACCTATTGAACCATGGTTATATGGGCTGGGTTCAGTACTTAAACTATTCAGGGCTTAATAGAGAATGCACAGTTTAGAACTGTTTGAGTTTATATAGCTGGTTCAGCTGGTGCCGTTCTCACAGGCAGCATTGAACAGTGACAGTGCAGTGCTTTTAGGGGTTGATTTAGAGGGATGGGTAGTTATATTTTAGTTTAGCCATCTCCAAAGCGACAAACAAGAAGGTAAAGCATGTAGCAGGCGTGCGCTGACAAGGACAGACAGAGACAGTGGCTCATCTGTGTCACTTTTATCTAACGAGTCCAAAACATTATTTCAACAGATGCGATCTTTGCCTGGATGCCACTTCGATTTGCCATTCCAGCATGATTAAGAGGTGCAGTTTGTACGCTATTTCACGAAACACGAGGACGGAAATTGAGACGATCAGTTGTCGGTAACTAAAAGGCTGTGAATGTTATTTATTCGCGTAACCTTTCTCCTGTTTGCATGCAGACTATGTTTATAAACAATTTCAGCAGTCAATGTGTTTGCGAATTTGGACGGAATCCAACTTGACCTTGTACTCCAGCGGTTTTCTACGCATCAGCGCGTGCCTGGATGCCACTTCGATTTGCCATTCCAGCATGATTAAGAGGTGCAGTTTGTACGCTATTTCACGAAACACGAGGACGGAAATTGAGACGATCAGTTGTCGGTAACTAAAAGGCTGTGAATGTTATTTATTCGCGTAACCTTTCTCCTGTTTGCATGCAGACTATGTTTATAAACAATTTCAGCAGTCAATGTGTTTGCAAATTTGGACGGAATCCAACTTGACCTTGTACTCCAGCGGTTTTCTACGCATCAGCGCGTGCTTTTCTCTGAGAAGGGGTAGTTTAAAATTCCGCGTTTCTTCACACGGAACTTTCCGCGCTTCACCGCACAGAAAGGTGCAAGAAAGCAGGTTATTTGTGGAAATTGACGTTTTTTTCCAGAAGTGCATATTTGTGGGCTTTTATGCACTAAAACGACGTCTGCTGGCCATCTTTTTTTAATATCCCCACATTTTTTCTGTGTTGTTTGATTTACTCTTATGTGGACCCCACCAAAAGTTTTGTCAAATTTTAAGCATGTGGTAAGATAATTTTGGGTGGTGTAGATTTCGGTAATACGTAATTTAGAAACGGCACGGGCAGAAGATTAACCGTTTTCGCAATGTCTTCCTATTTATGTGGCAACTCTTTTGTGCACTTGCAATCTTAAAATGGAGCCTAAATGAAAACAAATTGAGCAAAAACGTTGCAATATGGTGAGATAAGTGTGTTCTTGCATTCACAGCAAAAACAATTAGCACTATTTTCTGGGGAAGTCAAAAAATCGTCAAAGTTCCCATTTTTACTTTGAATTAACCTTGGAAAAATGTAACTTAAACAGATATTCGTCAGCAAAATATCTAATTAAAGCGATATTAAAAGAGGTAATTCCTTGGATGAAGTTTTTGGTTACATTTAAATTAGGTATTTTAATTGCTAACTTTTGTTGCGGACGTTCAATTTTCTCAACAATGTGTTTTCATGATTGGACGGGTATGCAAATATAACCCAAACGGCCATCTTCATTGGAAAGAGTGTCCCAAAAACTCACTAATTCGGTAAATGCTTTTAAGAAATATCTAATTTTGAGGGTTTTGATAAACATATAGAATATAATATTCAGTTATAGGTAATCGGTGGAAAATAGTGAAAATCATGAAGTTTTCACCGGTACCTCAAGGACGATCCACAATTCACGGTAATCAAACACAAGAACTACCTATAAAGCAATTTAAAGAAAGTAATTTTCTCTTATTCTAAACAACAGTGTATGTTTACGGTTGCACCTGACAATTCTATTTACCTCTTTTAGTCACTGAATGGCCTGTCCCAAAAGAGGTTTTCGTAAGGAAATCAAACGGAAACAAGCGGTTTTCTACAGAAACCTATCCACACGCAACTTGTTTGCCATTGCTGCGAGACCAACTGCATGCAGGACAGAATTATGGTCCGCCTCTCAACGCTAGACGCCTATTTGAATCTAAAAGTGGGCAGAGCGATCGCTTGATCAAGGATTTAATTTGTCTGACCTTTCAGCCAGTGCCTGCAAACACGGAACCGAACAGCACCAACTGCAACTTTTGGCGAAGACCCCTGACATTAGACTGGATCTGGAGCCTTTACTTTAAAAGTGACTACGCTGGAGAAACTGTCAGATTGCTCTGGACGCGGATGACCGAACATCCTCAGCAGCAGCCAGGAGAATTGGAAATAACTCCCCTAATCACGGCCCACCTGACGAGACCCGACCACACTTCAAGCTTGACGTGGACGACATTTATGCCTGAGCTGACAATCACGCGAATCGAGTGTTGTTTGCCTCCTGAGTTTCCAGCCAAAGGTTTATGACCAAGCGCCATTATCTACAACCCGTTTCATCCGAGTATTTCGTCACACGGACAATGCGCTTAAGCCCGGTTTCCATTGACAGTACAGATGAGGCGAATGGCTCTGCTTTACTCACAATTATTGAACGCTCAGATGCTACGATCATGCACTCGTTACCTCCAGTACGAACACTGAGGAGAAATGAACGAGTTGCTAATTTTACTAAGAATATGGTGACAAAACAATTGCATATATAAATACCGCACCCATTACTCACACGCCATCCTTTGCTGTTACTGCTTCTGATGAGGGGTTCAAGTTTGGGTCTGAAACATCAGTCAAATGAAAAAGAAAAAAACTGATCCAGTGACCAAGTCACTACCTTCGCGGATGCCGACTGGAACTCGTTTGTACCAGCCTCTATCAGTGTAAGCACAGCAACGGAACCAAAGCGCACTCATGTGTTCATGTGCGATCCTTCAGTATTTCATCGGTGTGAGTGAGTGCGTGTGCGTGTGTGAGACCCCTCTCTGTCGGTAAGATGACACTTTTTGTACCGAAAAAAATGGATACACTTCACGTCTACAATCTCACCCATGCCGACTTAGACTCACCATGACAGCCTGTCTGAAAAGCAGTCAGTGTATCTAGGTCCCCAAGAAGATGGTGGGTGGGGTATAGGGAGCTTGAAGGGGTTCGTGTTGAGCAATTTAAAGCGAGCTGCCTGGCAATCACACCAGTTGCTCTCTCTCTCTCTCTCTCACACACACACACGTGAATTATACATGCGCACATAACGGACGTGTCTTCCTCTTCTTCACCATGAAGCATTTGCTGGAAAGCGAACAGCTTTTGCAAGCGCAAGCTTTTGAGTTATGGGACGTAGGAATGAAATGCGGCTGTTAAAATTATCACGTAAGCCGCCATTCGCCTCGCTGATCCAGTCAACTCCGACGCTGAACTGTACCAAGACGTTAGGAATAGGAAGCAGGCTTTAATTATCTCATTTGAGATAAGAACATCTACTTTACCTTTGTGGTTTTTACAAAAGTCTTCTTCATCTGCTGTTTCTACTACTACTACTACTACTACTACTACTACTACTACTACTACTACTACTACTACTACTACTACTACTACTACTACTACTACTACTACTACTACTACTACTACTACTACTACCACTACTACTACTACTACTACTACTACTACTACTACTACTACCACTACTACTACTACTACTACTACTACTACTACTACTACTACTACCACTACTACTACTACTACTACTACTACTACTACTACTGCTACTACTCTACTACTACTACTACTACTACCACTACTACTACTACTACTACTACTACTACTACTACTAATAATAATAATAATAATAATACTACTAATATTACTACTGCTTATACTACAACTACTACTATTACTGCTAATACTATCCTCCTGAGTTGTGGCTGTTGACGGAGTGCGATGAGTAGGGTATGTGCATGTTCGCACCAACCCAGGCGTTAGAGCAGGCCATGGCAGGCGCAATTGAGGATGTGCAGCCGTAAAAAATTCCGAACACGAGGGTGTGGTGGCACGCGTAGGTACAGGCTCACGTTACGCAAGCAAGCCGAGCCGTCTTGCGCCTCCAGTCTCCTTGACTTGCTCATGCCACCAGACACAGGTGGAAGAGAAGGCGAGGTGACGGTAGATGAAGCGCAAGGCTACCAGCAATATGGACTGCAACACCGACGAAGGCCCCAAGGTAAGAGGCCACCAGGTAAGTTAAATACTCTTATGTTAAATTTGCCTGCCCACTCTTTTGATTTCAGCAACCAAATAACCCAGAAACTGGAGGACCTGCATGCTCCAGATGATAACGATACCGTGGAGACACGATGGTGTCAACTGTGAAATGTCATCCAGTCCAAAGCCCTCGAAGTCCTCGGACGCGCACGCCGTCAACACCAGGACAGGTTTGATGAGAATGACGCCGACATCAGCAACTTACTCGTGGAGAAGAATGGACTACACAAAGTCTGCATGGACCTTCGGACTGACGCCACCAAAGCAGCCTTATTCAGATGTCGGCGCCTTGTACAGCAACGGCTGCGGGAGATGCAGGATGCCTGGATGATCCGAAAGGCTGAGGAAATCCAGGGATATGCGAACCGCAATGAAATGAAAAATTCTTTCAAAGCCATCAAGGCCATCTACGGCCCGTGTATCAAGGGGACCGCACCGCTGCTCAGCTCTGACGGCACAACACTGCTGACAGAGAAATCGCAAATTCTGAAGCGCTGGGCCGAGCACTTCATAAGTGTCCTTAATTGCTCATCAGCCATATCCGATGCTGCCATTGACCAGCTCCCTCAAGTTAACACGAACTGCCGCATTCCATACCAGAAACCATCCGGGCCATGCAACAGATTTCCAGTGGTAAAGCACCGGGATCCGACACAATCCCACCGGAAGTCTACAAGCACGGTGGGCCCCGGCTGATGGCACAACGCACAACAATCTTCTAGGAGATGTGGCACCAAGGACAAGTTCCTCAGATTTTCAAAGACAGGACCATCGTCCATCTTTACAAGCGGAAGGGGAACCGGCAACTCTGTGATAATCACAGAGGCATCTCGTTGCTCAACATCGCTGGGAAGATCTTCGCCCGTATCCTTCTCAATCGTCTGAACGGTCACCTAGAGCAGGGCCTGCTCCCGGAAAGCCAATGTGTCTTCTGCACACACTGCGGAACAACCGACACGATCTTTGCCACGCGCCGGCTACTAGAAAAGTACCAGGAGATGCGAAATCACCTATACAATACCTTCGTGGATCTGACGAAAGCCTTTGGCACGGTGAATCGCCATGGACTGTGGAAACTCGTGCAGGAATTCGGCTGTCCTGAGTGCGTCAGCTTCATGACTGGATGACTGCGCGCGTCACTGTCAATGGGACGGTATCCGAAGCATTCGTAGTGACCAACGGAGTGAAGCAGGGCTGCGTATTGGCTCCCAAACTGTTCAGTCTCGTATTCTCGGCTATGCTGACGGACGTTTACTGTGTTGAACAGCCTGGGATCCGCATCGCCTACAGTACCAACGGGCACCTTCTCAACAGTCGGCGTATGCAGGCTTCAACGCGCGTGTCTACGACTATAGTCCATGACTTGCTCTTCGCGGACGACTGCGTCCTTAACACCGTGACGGAGGAGGACATGCAAAGGAGCATGGACCTCTTCAACGCAGGCTGCGCCGATTTTGAACTAACAATCAGTACAGCCAAAACGGTTTTCATGCACCAGCCGGCACCCAACGCAGAATACAATGATCCCCGAATCAATGTAAATGGCTCTCAACTAAAAAATTTGCAATGAAGATGAGGTCCTCAAAGGATCTCCAAAGCCAGTCAGGCCTTTGGCTGGCTGCAGGCCTCCGTGTGGAATCGCCACGGTATTCACCTGAATGCCAAACTGAAGATTTACAAGGCCGTCATCTTGATGACAGTCCTTTACGGAGCGGAGACCTGGACCGTCTACTCGAACCAAGCCAGGAAGCTGAATCACTTTCATCTCAGCTGCCTCCGCAGAATACTGAAGCTGAGATGGCAAGACAGGATCCCGGACACGGAAGTCCTGGAGCGGACCGGAATACTCAGCATCCACGCCATGCTAAAGGCAAGTGCAACTGCGATGGACCGGCCACCTGTTGAGAATGAACGACGAGCGACTACCCAAACGAATTTTCTACGGAGATTTCGTTACGGGTGCTCGCCGACAGGGAGGTCAGAAACGACGCTACAAGGACACTTTGAAGAAACCGCTGAAGCAACTGCAAATCAACCCGGTGACCTGGGAGGACCTCGCCCAGGATATACCGGCATGGAGAAGATCCGTGAAGACTGGTTCAGCAATGTATGAGACCAACCGGATCGCCACCGCCAAGGTCAAAAGAGCGGCACGAAAGTCATTAGCGCCCCGGACCAACATCATCGATGCCCAGGCCCTGCCCACATGCCCGTGCTGTCAACGCATTTTCCGCGCGCGAATCAGCCTGGTTGGACATCTTCGGACGCAAAGCACCAGCACACCGACAATCCAATTTCTACGTCAAATTCTACCAACCCTCCTTCAAACTCCCCCACCCTCATTCCTGGCATCAATTCCATTACTCCCACCAGCATAGAGACCACATCCCAATACTCATCACCTGTTACCCCACCATCGCAACCACCACCGACTTCACCTTCCCTACCACCACCACAATCAACGATGGGGAGTCGCTCCAATCTGTCCTCAATGCGACCGCACATTCATCTCACACATCGGCCTAGCCGGTCACTTGCAAATTCATCGTACAGAGACTGGTGAACTATTGCCTGGAACACCAACACAGAGCAGAGATCGTTGCCTCCACTGTCCTCACTGTCCTCGCGCAGTCACTCATCGCATGGGCCTATTCGGTCACATGCGCATCCATGACAGCCGAATTCACCTCAATGCCGACAACACCGATACACCATGCACACCCTCCGCTCCTGCCATTCTTACCGCCACTTCAACACCCCCTATTACCACGAATAAAATCATCCCAGTTTCTACCGATTTCTCCTGCCCACACTGCGCCCGCAACTTCAACTCACGCATCGGCCTGGTCGGGCACCTGCAAATCCATCACACGGAGGCTGGTGAACCAGTGCCTGGGGCTCCGACATACAGTCGCCACGCCCGCCTCAACTGCCCTCACTGCTCCCGCACATTTACATACCGCATAGGCCTATCAGGACACATGCGCCTCCACAAAACTGCGGTAAACCACCGGAGGCTAAGCCACACACCATCTACACTAATACCTAGACAACACCCTCACAAACATCATAATGTACCTGATAAAATCACGGTGTCCTAGAAACCATGGCTTGGAAGGCTGCCAATCAGACGCTTACACCAGACCACGCCGTCGGTCCAGTGTATGTGCTGTGTTTGTCGAGTGGCTGACCAGTTGACTGGGAGTCAGATCGCGATGGCTGCTCCATATCCCCTAAGTAAGTAAATCCTGGTGTGTGCGTTATGGGGGCCAGATCGTGCTGTGGCGCACGAAGACGGATACGCCGACCCGTCAGCCAATGCGCCCACTCCCACATCAGACAACCGACTGGCTCGGATGTGGTCTGATTGTGGGGGTGGGGGAGAGAGTGAGTTCGAGAGCTCAGCGCATTTTTCTCACTATAAACAATCTGACGCGCTTGAAACTATCACGGTGCGCTAAAAGCCGTGGCTTGGAAGGTTGCCCACTGACAGGATAACTCGGACCGCGTGGTCAGCCCAATGTGTGTTTTGTGTGGAGTGGCTGACTGGCGGACTGAGAGACAGGTTGCAATAGCTCCTTCTTAATGTGGTCTTTATGGCAATCCCACTCCGTGGGATTCGAGCCAGGTGTGGTGGTACGCCGAGGGGCGGCTCCGGCCGCGCCAGCCACCTGCACCCTCTCCCATCTCCCGTCTGCTTGACTCTTTCTTGACACCGGGCTCAGGTGGGGGAGGAGGAGAGAGTGCGGTAGCTACAGCGCAAGGCTACTATCACTTAAAACTAATTCACGCACAAATCACCGTCCCTGTGCCACCCTTCTGTTGAGCATACGGTGGTCTTCGTCGGACTACGACAGTCTAACTGCGTGTGTAGAAGTGCGCGATCATTTCAGACCTATGGCGTACGCTCGGTGCACGCTCACGTTGTTTGCGCTCAGGATGCGGGCTTCAGACCGGACCGAAAAGAGACCGGCCACGCGCGTCGGTTGTGCAGGGCCGGGAGAGTCCGATCACACAAGCACGCCTGCATCCGAATTAACTGCGTTCGTTTCGCTTCAGCTGGCTTGGGCGGCCTTAGAGACCAAGCCGATATAAAGGCTGTCCCATCAGTCTAACAGTCTTTCCTCCCCCCTGAAACGTCTTTTTCGTCTCCCCAGACGTTGGAGATTGTGGGTTGGGAATGACAGACGAAGGAGAGGATGGCCAATGGAGCAAAACACTCCGCGTGAGGAATATAAACAAGCTGCTAGTCCGAGCGAGGGCATATGAAAGTGTTAATACCATTTATTGCAGAGGAGACATAGCTAACACAATTTGGCCTAACAGTCGAAGAGCGAGCGCTAAGGGAACGATGCCACTAGTGCCCCAACTAATCAATTGCTGATTGCATAGCATACTCTTTCCAAAATGGTATCTTCCTACTCCTCCTCCTCCTCCTCCTCCTCCTCCTCCTCCTCCTCCTCCTCCTCCTCCTCCTCCTCCTCCTCCTCCCTCCTCCTCCTCCTCCTCCTCCTCCTCCTCCTCCTCCTCCTCCTCCTCCTCCTCCTCCTCCTCCTCCTCCTCCTCCTCCCTCCTCCTCCTCCTCCTCATCATCATCATCATCATCATCATCCTCATCATCATCGTCATCATCATCATCACCACCACCACCACCACCATCATCATCATCATCATCACCACCATCATCATCATCATCATCATCATCATCATCATCATCGTCACCACCACCACCACCACCACTATCATCATCATCACCACCACCTTCTTCTTCTTCTTCTTATCATTATCATGATTATTATTATCCTACTACTACTTTTACTGTTGTCACTGCTGCTCCTCCTCCTCCTCCTCCTCCTCCTACTACTACTACTACTACTACTACTACTACTACTACTACTACTACTACTACTACTACTACTACTACTACTACTACTACTACTACTACTACTACTACTACTACTACTACTACTACTACTACTACTACTACTACTACTACTACTACTACTACTACTACTACTACTACTTACTACTACTACTACTACTTATATTACTGCTACTACTACTACTACTACTACTACTACTACTACTACTACTACTACTACTACTACTACTACTACTACTACTACTAATTCTTCTACGTACACCATCGCTACGAATATTACCCTTTAAAATGTTGGAAGCATTGTACTAATCAGTAATATTGATACTAAGCGTCTGGAAAACGAAGATTGCAGATGGTAACCGAAATTTGTGTGGGCAAATTAAGACAGTGCTGGTGCGGGCTTATTCTATCTGATACACCCCGCTCCTCATCCACTTGATCGGTGTGCTTGCGTATTCCTGTGTCACTGACACGAGATTCTGGTTAGAATTATGCTTTACGGAATACAGTCAAAGTTTAACCAAGCCAGCGCTATCTCAAGGTAAGCCGAGTGCGGGCTGGTGGATAGTTGCCTGTTCGTGCCTTCTGTCATTCATTCGGGAAACCAACTCCATGATAGGCGCCTGCTACTATGCGACACTGTTGGCCATAAAACAGGACTACTTTTGCGTTGATAACCCTTCCCGCGTTCTAGTTTAGTAAAAAATAATTCGACTTAAGTCTGAAAGCACCGCTGTCCCAGTTTTGACAATGAATGAACACACGAACATACATTGTTGGTCAAACCGGACTCTGTTAAGGCCGGTTGCTAGAACAAACTGCCTCAAATGTTTACTTTGGACAGCAGGTGGTAGATATGGGGACAGAAGAGGAATATAATATTACCGACAAAGACCAGAGAGACTGGAATGACCATTTCTGGTTCATTAGCCATCATCAGTCAGCCATACCCAACCCCAGGTGGTGCACCACCCGAGGCTCGAACCTGTGACCTGTTGACTAGGAGTCAAACATTCTATGCCATTGCGCCGCGGGCTCCCGGTCTTGTCGGTAGATTGGCGTTCACCGATCGGTTACGGGACTCGTTCTTCCCGTTAATATAACACGGGTTTCCAGGAGGCTGGCTGCTTTTACCTGTCAATGAGCTCGATGTTCATGTTATGTACAAAGTCTTGCTCGTTATATGCCCCTCCTTTCCCTCCACCGGGACAGGAAAACAGGCACTACAATTGGTTTTTTGATAAATTCCCGGGAACTGTGGATTAGGGTTAAGGACAGGATTGAAGTTTAGGGTTAGGAGCAGGGTTAGGGTTAGAGTTAAGGCGAAGGCTAGGGACCTGGTTAAGAATAGAGTTAATAAAAGCCCAAGCCGCTTTCAGAGCTTAAACCCTACATGGTCAAAAAGCGTAGACTCGTTGGCAACTGGGTTTGGCGCTAGGGTCAGGTTTAGGTTAGGGTTAGGGTTAGGCTTCAGACGCAGGTTTAGGGTTAGGGGTTAGGTAACCAAGGTTTTCTAGTTAAATTATCTATTTAGCCATGGAGATCATGAGTCTGATTTAACGGTGTATTTTTATCGCTTTTGTGCTCAATTTACTTGACCATCACAGTTCATCTGGAATATATACCCATCCGTCCGTTTAAAATTCCTGATTTCCAGTATTTCAAATTGCACGCTTGTGGTTTTACACGTTATTGGCATATTTAAACAAGCTAATGGTGTAAAGGTAATATCCTTACCTTTACTTCGCGAAACCAACTATTAGTCAGTTTGATGGCATTCCCGTATTGCAGGAGTCTCAGCCTCCCGTCTTCTGAATTGGCCACGTATCCGACCGTTGCCGGCAGCTGTACCCTGCTGCTCCCCGTGGTCCCTTCTGTTTTAATGAGCATATCAATGACCTGCATGAGTTCATTTAAACTATTGGGTCATCAAGTATGGGATTTGTAGCAAAAAACAACTTTCAACAATGCGGACAACGATTAGGGAGACTGGAATGGCCATTTCCGGCTGATTAGACGTCATCAGTCAGTCATACCCAACCCCAGGTTGTTACCCAACCGTGACCTGTTGATCAGAAGTCAAACGCTCTAACCACCATCCGGTGTTGGTTATGACGGGCTGATGACGGTTAGTGAGCCATAACTGGTCATTACAGTCTCCCCTGTCCTTGTTGGTATGGCTAAGCTGCCTCTACGATTACTAGCCGCTGTGCGGCTGCTGGAGCGGGCTCGAGAATGAAGCCCAAGGCGGAGCGAGACGAGTGAGTTCCGCTGACGATCGGTGAGCGTTCATCAACGAATTCAAAACAAATTTTGCGAATGCTTCATTAATAAAAAAGTTTGCACCAATATTGTTAATATACTTTTGCCATTTCAACGGTCGCTTGTTCAGTCCGGTGTTGTAAAAGCCTGCTAATCGAGAGTCAATTAAATCTCAGAAGGCCTGTTTTTCAGCATTGCCGAACTAAACTATTTTCCTCACTAGCCGAATTCCGGGAGAAGTGGCAGTCAATGAGGGCAAGATCTGTTGAGTATGCTGGTTGACGGAGAACCTGCAGCGTGTGGTCTAGCGTTGTCGTGCAATAGAATAGAACTCGGTCAGTTGACCAATCTGGACTGTTTTTGCCTGTTTTTGGATCATTTGGTCCAGCTGGTTGTAGTACACGCTTGCCGTGATCGATGAGCCAGATTTCATGAAATAATAATGGATCAGACCACCAAACACTCACCATAGCTTCGTTTGAATAATATTGCGTTTTGAGCTTTGTGACTGGATGACTTGTCCTCGTACAAGTAACTCGGTAAACGTTTAGCGCATTGGACCCATTTCTAATCGCACGTTGCTATTCGATTCTAAAATGAATCCTTTTTGTGAAGAGAAAACAACATCGTACAATCCTCCAAAATTTGTTGCTTAGGCTTTCACTTAGTTCACGAGGAACCCACATATCAAACTTTTTCACTTCACCGACTTTGGCTAGGTGAGGTAATATTGTTTGGTTGCTAAAGTCAAACATGAGCGATAATTCAGGTGCACTTTCAGCTGGATCTGAATCGACGATGACTTGCAGTTCGTCACTATCCACCTTTGATTCTCACCAACCACGTGGCTCATACGTGAGGTCAAAGTTACCAGAACGAAATTTCGCAAATCAATTTGATACTGTCTGCTATATAAGAAAAGTAAAGCAAAATACGCGATTACTATTCCGAGCTGTCTGCTTATTTCATTATTGTACGAATTTCTAACTATTCCATCTTTCAACAAGAACAATAAAAACAGACATTTAATATAGTTTACGATTTACAAAGAGGAAATATTGGAAGCAGTTTTCTACCAAAAGACAAAGAACATCAAAATATAATACCAACGTGAAATAAGAAGCTGTAAAAGTTGATCACAGGCCTCACTACAAATTGCATACTTGAGGATCTGATAAAAAAACTGTTCTTTTGCTGTCACGTCCTCACACTCTTCGATGATGAGCTGTAGCACGAAGCTGGAAGCGCAGCTCAATGCTACTACCTTTCCAGTGTCGTATGCTATTCTTCTCCCCCACTGCAACGAGAATTTGGTATTGGTACACCCACAGCTACTCAAACGCATTTTAGAAGACCTCTCTAGGCCAATATTATAAATTACTGATCGGGTATCGAATTTCAAAAGTTATGGGGGGTTCCGGAAGAGGATACCCGTTTGAAGAAAACAACGCGCACACCGTTCCAACTGTGGCCAAGAGATCATGAACCCGAGTTGCCACTGGGGATGGCTGGCCCAAAGACCAACTAGATCTGGATTCAATCTTTAGGTATCCTCCGTCAGGCGTTGAGATATATTTATCTGACGATGGCAGGTAAGGCAGAAATGACAATTCCAATCTCTACCATCTCTGCCAGGAGTACTTTTCCATGCTTGCGGACTTTGGGAGAAACACAGAACTATCTAGAAATAATCATAAGGCAATAGCTTCCGGATTTTTAATGATAAGGCAGAGTTTGATCATAAGCATGCAAAGATTCTCAGAGGGCAGGTTTTTAGAGAGGAATGCCAGTAAAGGTGCCATAAATTTATGCTGCAACAGCACATAAAGCCGACAGATGTGTCGTCAACAGTCGCACATTTGTTGTGAACTTCAAAGGTTGTCTGGGTTTCTGATCCAAGTCCGTCTGGTGTTACGTGGACTGGTTTTTAAAAACAACAAGATTTCCAGACTCGGGTATGATGTTCAAAACAACTTCCGCAAACTGTCGGATAGCTCATGCGTTTGTTTCTGCCGCCACAGCGACTGTGTAAGTTGGCGTTTACCTTGCATAATAATCACTGCCTATTTATCGACAGAAGTGTGCGTCTTTGGCCTTTCGGCTCCCGTGTGTGCGGTCAATTTGGCAAGGCTCCAAAACCATGTCGCACGAACGCCATTGATTAGCGGAACAGTACAGTAATGCTGCGTGCATTCACCTTTCTGGGTTTCCCGAAAGTTTCACTGGAATCCGCTAGATTTTCACAGATCTGCGACCTTTGAGAAAAAGCCTGGAAAGTATTCATGCTTTTAAAGCATACTGCTATTCCTTTTATTAAGTGTTTTTAAAAGTACATATAGTAGATTGCCTAGTTCATAAAATGTCGAAATAGAAGTTTGAGGGGGTAGCGCAGCACACAGTTGAGGTGGATTACGTTGTTTGATTGATTTGAGGCACAGAAAGCTGTTAACTAAAGAAGAGTTAATCGAAAACCTGTTATGTGGAGGCCAGGATTAGGCTACATCCGACGTTTTTCGCTATCCAAGTACTTTCCTGTACTACTGAAAACTACAGGTCAAAATATCTTAATTGTGCGCGTTATAGTCTAAAGGAACATAAATATAACCAGGAAATATTCTAAATAAATGTCTTCTGGAAGCAGAAAATTGTGTTTTGCAACCATGAAAGTCACCCAAAGGCAGGTGTGGGAAATCACATTGTTTTCGGAAAGGGTAGATTTGGTTTTCAAAATTATTTTTTGCAAATTTATAAAGTTTTGTGCCGTAAGTAATGAACTTGTTTGACTGCAGTTTGTTTTGCCAAACCAATAACCTGGACCAAAAACAGGACATATAAATGTATATTATATATTACACATTGAACAGGTATGTTACTAACGGTGCAACAGGCAAGACGAAGACGGTGTTGGAATATGCACTTTCATTTAAGGCTGCTTGATGATGGCCATACTTTACGTTGCACTTAATCTAGAGGAATATGTATGTTCAAAACTCTGAAAAGACTATTTTCAAAAGTAATTCGGCTTTTTCTGCTTCGTTCACTCGTTTAATTGCATGGTCAGGCTTCCTATACATTTAAAACTTCAGTTTACTCAACTAGGTCAATTTTTCCAATTTTCGTAATCTGTACCTATTTTAAAAAAATATTATTTGTAGAAAATGTTAAATTAATTTGTAAACCACAAAAGCCATATATTTCCTATCGATCGGTTCTTTATTGACGTAAAATTTTGGTGGACGCAGTCTGCGCTGATTTCGTGAAACGGGCCATAACTCATGAAATTCCTCAGATTTCATGAGTTAGGACACCTACTATATATATATAAGATAGTGGTAGAGCGTCCGACTCAAATACCAAAGGTCGCGGGTTCGAATCCCAGGTGTGCCACACTTGGGATTGGGTATGACTGGCTGATGACGGCTAATAAGCCAGAAATGACCATTCCGGTCTTTCTTGCCTTTGTCGGTTCAATTTCATCAATTTCATATATATATATATATATATATATATATATATATATATGATAGTGTGGGGCTCACCGATCTGCTTAAGGAACATACATGTTCCGTTGTGCCCTGGAGCTCAGACTAGAGCCCTCGCAGGCGGTCGCATATATATATATATATATATATATATATATATATATATATATATATATATATATATATATATATTCGTTGACGAGTGCTAACCTTTCGCTAACGGAACTCACTCGTCCCGTTCTGCCTTGAGACTCACACTCAAGCCTCGCTAGCAGCCGCATAGCGGCTAGTAATAGTAAAGGCAGATGCACAATGCCGACAAAGACAAGGGAGACTAGAATAGCCATTTCTGACTCATGAGTCGTAATTAGCCTGTTGTACCCTATTCCCTATCTCATGAAATGTCAACCGAAATTCTGAAATTTGTCTTCGATTTAAAGAGATCACTTAAGTAGATTTGTTTGTATTTATAATGCGTCATATACTTATTATAGTGCGTAACTTTGGTCGGGAACTGGTATTTGTACTGCCGGACCTATCTTCATAAAAAGTGTCGTTTTAATACATTAAAACCTACATGCAGCATAAGTATCATATATTTCTTTTATCTTTAGTAACACTACGTTCGACCCTAAATGTTCACTTTTCCCATATTAAAAGTGACCATGGGAAATTTTTCGCGGGCGGGTATTCCGAAATGTAGTCCTTATAAGTAAAGACATATGCAAAGCTATTATACAAGTGTTTTCGGAAATAGTTCGGGGTTAAGTGCAATTCTGGTCGGTTCTAGAAGTGGCAGAAGAAGACCCAGAAGAAAAAAAGCAAGGAGGAGGATGAGGAGGAGGAAGAGGCGGAAGAGGCGGAGGAGGAGGAGGAGGAGGAGGAGGAGGAGGAGGAGGAGGAGGAGGAGGAGGAGGAGGAGGAGGAGGAGGAAAGAGGAGGAGAGGAAGAAAAAAAGATGAAGTTCTACTCTTTCTAGTGCACCTGGCAGTGATGCTTCCAGGTTTCGCCTGTCAGGTCCTCGGACGCGACTGGCTGCTGACTGACCGTGGCCCTTCTAGTTTTATTCAGTCGGCATACTGATCTTCCGCCAACCTACACTCTTTACGTTGCCACCTCCAGAAACGTACGATAGCTAGATAGAATGTCTCATAAGCTCCGTTGCACTTTCTTCTTCCTGATCATATCCCCTTAACGATTCCCTACCTCGAAGCGAAGCCCGATTCGATGGCAGGAGGAGATAGGGGCAGTTTTGGTGACAAGAACCAGAAAGGAAAACGATGGCCATTAGGTATGTGGCCTCACTTCGTCTTTCGATCTATATAATACCCATGCATGTCGTTTAGGTTAATTTACTTCCACCCCCTTCCTTTCGCTCATTCACCATCAGGTCACCCTCAAGTGTTAACATTGGGGATAACGTGCGGCTGAGGGTTAGGGTTAGAGGTAAGGATGAAGGCTAGGGCAGCTAGGTTGGGCAGTTAGGGCTAGGTTTAGAGCCGAGCGATGGAGGGTTAAAGGTCAGGGCTAGACTTTAAGCCTGGTTTTAGGGTGAGGGGTTAGGCTAGTTACCTTGGAATCCTCAAATATATCTTCCATCGCGATTATGACAAGAGGGGGATTTACCCCCATACATTCTGCGCCCAGTCTTCTTCAATGTGGTTTGCCATCACGGGTCGGGATCAGTTAGACTGGAAGACCTAACAAATGCCTTTAGTTTTCAATTTTTTTCACCTGTTTACACCTCCTAATTTCCAGTATTTCAAATAGAGCGATCGATTTTTGACGTCAGTTTCTTTCATCCCACCCATAGAAGCCCTATTATCATCATTCCTGTATTAGTAAAGGATTCCTGGCCTCTCGTTTTATGGGTGGAGTCAAAAACACGAGCGTTAGATATGGCTTTACTGCACAACTAAACATGAGCGTTCCACTTAGACTTGGAGCTCCACTGATGGGGTATTCTAGGATATTCAGTGCTGCAATATTCAACAAAAGAACTTTTGTGTTTGGATCATAAAAGACAGCTAGTCTTATATAAAAGGACAAACCTTTGTTGAACATACAGTCAGGTAATGAACATGCAATGCCAGTGGTCATTGCTAAATAAAAAGGCTGAGCCAGTCCTTTGCTGGATGGTTGCTGTATTGCTGGTTCGCCGTTTGAGATGCTTTCAATAAACAGACCAAAGTTTCCCAATACAATCAAAAATGGGAGTTTCCGGAAGTAGTTGAGAAGAAGTAGGCGTGATCGTTTGCACAAGAACGCTATTCGCCTAACGCTTCGGATGCGTGCTTGAACTCATCATCAGAGACAACCTCAGATACGAGTCTCTGATGATGGGTTCGAGCACGGATCCGAAACGTCAGGCTAATAAATTTCTTGCTCCAGCTTTCGCATATGCTTCTCCCCAGACCAACTTGTGTCTGCTCACCAATGGTGCTGGATACGCTTGAGGCTGACTGCTAACCTGAACTGCCCCGAATCTTTTAAATATGACCTACTGTTGACCTGCGGGACAGAATGCTTGCCCTGGTTGTGTAACCTGTCGGCATGACGACAATAATTAAACGCCGGCATGCAGCCTACGTAATGATTTCACCCATGGGGCCTGTTCTTGGAATCCGATGGGTTGAAAGCACTTTCACAAAGGGCAGTGCTCTGAACTGAACGATCAGGCCGTTACAAGTGGAGACTAGAGTGTGAATTTGAAATATTTTTGGCGTACTCAGTCAGACGTACTCCAACAGAGGCCGGGAAGCCCTGCGATTCGGACCCCGTCTAGTCAGCCCTTGGAATCTTTCCTTTCTTCGCTGTCATAGAGATTACGTAAAGTCATCTGGGAGCGAAATTTATTACGCAGGTTGATTGTGGGAAGGATAATGAATGGGAATTCATTTTGAAAGTTTCGTCCCCACTTATCTCGATTTGACTGTCTCCAACTATTAATCCGACTGATGATGCATTGACACATCATTTCTGTTGGGACTCTTCTCCTTTAGTGTACAGTGTACGACTTCCGCAATGCATTTCCTCCGTGCTGAGTCAGTAAAACGGGAGGAAATTAACAAGCACAACATGCCTACAGTTAGTTGACAGTTGAAGGTAGGGGATAATTAGAGTACCACTTGGGTAGGGCTTTAACAAGTTTACGTTTTCCAAAAATTATGTAGCCTGGGAATAAATCCTAGAGGATAGTGAGGGCCAAAGATTAAGTCCTGAGACGCAATGGAACGGGAGTGTGCCAAAACCTCATCGATGAAAGCCAATCACTCTCCTTGACCACAAGAAAACAGGTCTCTGGCTGGAAGGTCGGGCATTGGACTTAATATAGCACGAAAACAAAAGGATCCGCTTTCAAATCCCAGGTCCTGCAAACCAGGGCTTGGGAAAAGCTGGCTGGTGATGGTTGAAAAGTCAGAAATGGCTGACTCAGTTTCCCGGTCTTTGTCAGCATTCGAGACGAGCGCCTCTCGTAACCTGATTGGTGAACGCAATTCCCAGGGTAATGCAGCGCTAACTGTTTTGAATAAAATTAATTATGAACCGTGTTTTTTTGAAAATTCAAGTTGGGTGCCTTGAGCAAGTACACCGCAAGAGGAGGAGAAGGAGCAGGAGGAAGAGGAAGAGGCGGAGGAGGAGGAGGAGGAGGAGGGAGGAGGAGGGGAGGAGGAGGAGATGGCACGAGAGAGGGGCTTGATAAGTTTTTATTTTGAAGCACATAAAACAATCGGGAAAGTGTAATATGCTTGAATTCGCATCGTTTTAATGTAAGACTAACGTCTCACCATATTCAAGCTCCTTTTTACTGCACAAAGTGTTGTCGTACTGATGGAAAAAAACGGTCTGCAGTTGTGGGGGAAAGGTCACTCAGTGTGCAGCCATGCGATTATTCGGTATGTCAAATTTTGAATTATATGACCTTCGCGTGGAATGTCAACGCCTTTTTAAAGAGAGAGAGAGTTTTGCCTGTCATTACCACTCCTTGCTAAGTGTGCATTTTATGTTGTTGACGAGCACACACAAATGTCGAACGTGCCACCACGTGGGTACCTGGACGCCGGGGACATCTGACGCAGCACCGTTGAAACCTTGCATTAGGCTACCCACCGTTCTTTTCTGTCCCAAGCAGGGGTACCACGCACTTGTCCTAACTGCGGTATACCGCCCAACACTACCGAATCGGCTGCATAGAACGAAGTAGATGCGATCACTGATAGAAGGACTTTATTCGCCTAACGTTTCGGAGTCATGCCCGAATCCGTCACCAGAGATGGCATCAGATATGTTGGAGAAACTGAAAGACTGCTCCGGACGTAAATTTTCGAGCACGCGGCAGCAGTGCCCAGAAATTCCGTCAAATCTCCATTCGCGGCTCTTTCGAAGAGACCCGACCACGCATTCAAGGTCGAAGTGGCTGAAAGTATGAGAGAGAGAGAAAGCTACGCTTTATTTTGAAAGTAAAATTCCAAAAATTTCAGCAAAAAGGTCCTCAATTCACCGTGAAGAATCGTCCTTGAATGCGTCTCAAAATATTGATCAATTTGGACTTCCTTCAAAATGGTGCCAGCGTCGTGCGCTGATGACCTCATTTTTGTTGTTCGAATAAACAAATAGTGTTAAAATTCAAGTATCTAATGAGTGAAATAGGCCAATCGAAGTACATATAAGAGGATTCACATGTGAATGGAGAGCCAAAAAGATTGCAGCTCAATTTCAAAAGCCCGCCTGGAAAGTATCGCGGGCGGATACAATCACGTGACCCGCGAGTCTTTTGTGTCATGGGTCCCGGATCCCATTCTATAAAGAAGTGAAATGAACTTCCTAACTCCTTAGTAATTCCTGAGACTTCGTTTGTCCAAAGTAATTAGCCACCAAGGGAACACACATGTGAATAAATTTTCCAACACTTATGCCGTTTAGTCAGCTGGCCGAGCCACTCACTCACCCTTCCCTCATCCACTGCGTTCTCGTGACAGGAAAACGCTGGGATTAATAAAAGTGCGTGTGGAATCAGTTGTCGGAAAAGTTAATGGCTTGTTTACAAGTACCAAACACGATCGGGTTCATGACCGAGACACATACTTGGCTTCCCTGTGGGGTAAGGCTGAGTTCACAGCAGTGCGGGTGTTGTAAAAGCCATATTAAGGAGAAGTCAATAAATTCTGACTTGCAGGCCTAAGCAGAACAGAATTGACACTCTAAATGGCAGCTTTTCAAGGCATGACTGATGGACGGGGTCAGAACTACTACATTGAGGAATGCGTTGTCTTACAAGAACGAGGGGTACCTCAGTAGCGCCCTCACTCCCCCTCTTCCTTCTGCCACAATCCAGTAGCCTACCCCACCTTTCGGGGACATTTAGTGAGGCTCTGTCGAATTTGTGCCACACACACACACACACACACACACACACACACACACACACGACAGTTCGACCGTCGATTTCGACGAGGTCCACCGTATGCTCCACACCAGGTGGTGCAGGGACGGTGACTTGCGCGTGAATTAGTTTTAAGTGATAGTAGCCTTGCGCTGCAGCTACCGCACTCTCTCCTCCTCCCCCACCTGAGTCCGGTGTCAAGACAGAGTCAAGAAGACCGGAGATGGGAGAGGGCGCAGGTGGCTGGCGCGGCCTAAGCCGCCTCTGGGCGTGCCACCACACCTGGCTCGGATCCCACGGAGTGGGAGTGCCATAAAGGCCACATTAAGAAGGAGCCATTGCAACCTGACTCTCAGTCCGCCAGTCAGCCACTCCACACAAAACACACATTGGGCTGACCACGCGGTCCGAGTTATCCCGTCAGTTGGCAACCTTCCAAGCCACGGCTTTTAGCGCACCGTGATAGTTTCAAGCGCGTCAGATTGTTTATAGTGAGGAAAAATACGCTGAGCTCTCGACCACACTCTCTCCCCACCCCCACAATCAGACCACTGTCCGAGCCAGTCAGTTGCCTGATGTGGGAGTGGGCGCATTGGCTGACGGATCGGCGTACCCGTCTTCGCGCGCCACAGCACGACCTGGCTCCCCATAACGCACACACCAGGATTCACAAACTCAGGGGATATGGAGCAGCCATCGCCGTCTGACTCCCAGTTCACTGGTCAGCCACTCGACACACACAGCACATACACTGAGCCGACGGCGTGGTCTGGTGGAAGCGTCAGATTGGCAGACTTCCCAGCCACGGTTTCTAGGAAACCGTGATATACTGTGGTAAATGGTGATTGTGAGAGTGTTGTCGATGCATTGGTGTAGGTAGTGTGCGCTGATGTAGGTTAGCCTACGGTGGTTTACCGGAGGTTGTCGTGGAGGTGCATGTGTCCTAAGAGGCCCATGCGGTGTGTAAATGTGCGGGAGCAAGGAGGTCAGTGAAGGCGGGCGCGTTGACTATATGTCGGAGCCCCAGGCACTGGTTCACCAGCCTCCGTGCGATGGATTCGCAGGTGACCGGCCAGGCCGATGCGTGAGTTGAAGTTGCGGGCGCAGTGTGGGCAGGAGAAATCGGTAGAGGCTGGGGCGATGTCATTCATGGTAGTGGGGGTGGCAGGGGCGCTAAGAATGGCAGGAGCGGAGGGTGTGCATGGTGTATCGGTGTTGTCGGCATTGTGGTGAATTCCGCTGTTATGGATGCGCATGTGACCGAATAGGCCTATGCGATGAGTGAATGCGCGAGGACAGTGAGGGCAGTGGAGGCGACGACCTCTGCTGTGTGATGGTGCTCCAGGCACTGGCTCACCGGTCTCTGTACGATGTATTCGCAAGTGACCGACCAGGCCGATTCGTGAGGTGAATGTGCGGTCGCATTGAGTACAGCTTAGAGAGATTCCCCATCGCTGATGGTGGTGGTGGTGGTAGTGAAGGCGGTGGTGGTTGCGGTGGTAGGGGTAACAGGCGATGAGTAGATGGATGTGGTCTCTGTGATGGTGGGGAGCAATGGAATTGATGACAGGAGTGAGGGTAGGGGAGTCAGAAGGAGGGTTAGCAGAATTTGACGTAGAAATTGGAATTGTCGGATTGTTTGTGCATTGCGTCCGAAGATGTCCAACCAGGCCGATTCGCGCGCGGAAGATGCGTTGACAGCGCGGGCACGTTGGCAGGGCCCTGGGCATTGGCGGTGTTGGTCCGGGGCGCTGGTGACTTTCGTGCCGCTCTTTTGGCCTTGGCAGTGGCGATCCGGTTGGCCTCATAGATCGCTGAACCAGTCTTCACTGATCTTCTCCATGCCGGTCTATCCTGGGCGAGGTCCTCCCAGGTCGCAGAGTTGATTTGCAGTTGCTTCCAGCGATGTCTTCAAAGTGTCCTTGAAGCGTCGTTTTTGACCTCCCTGCCTGCGAGAACCCGTAGCGACATCACCGTAGAAAAAGTCGTTTGGGTAGTCGCTCGTCGTCCATTCTTACCAGGTGGCCGCTCCATCGCAGTTGCACTTGCCTCAGCATGGCATGGATGCTGAGGATTCCGGTCCGCTCCAGGACTTCCGTGTCCGGGATCCTGTCTTGCCATCTCAGCTTCAGTATTCTGCGGAGGCAGCTGAGATGAAAGTGATTCAGCTTCCGGCTCGGTTCGAGTAGACGGTCCAGGTTTCCGCTCCGTAAAGGAGTGTCGACAAGACGACGGCCTTGTACATCTTCAGTTTGGTGTTCAGGTGAATACCGTGGCGATTCCACACGGAGGACTGCAGCCGGCCGAAAGCCCTGACTAGCTTTGGAGATCCGTTGGGCAACCTCGTCATCGATTCTCGTGTTGCGCGACATCGTGCTTCCTAGATAAGCGAAGGTTTCCACGTTTTTGAGTAGAGCACCGCTGACATAGATTCGAGGAGCATTGTATTCTGCGCTGGGTGGCGGCTGGTGCATGACAACCTGTTTTGGCTGTGCTGATTGTTAATCCAAAATCGGCGAAGCCTTCGGCGAAGAGGTCCATGCTCCTTTGCATGTCCTCCTCTGTCACGGTGTTAAGGGCGCAGTCGTCCGCGAAGAGCAAGTCATGGACTGTAGTCGTAGACACGCGCGTTGGAGCCTCGCATACGCCGACTGTTGAGAAGGTGCCCGTCAGTTCTGTAGGCGATGCGGATACCAGGCTGCTCATCACGGTAGGCGTCCATCAGCATAGCCGAGAACATGAGACTGAAGAGGGTGGGGGCCAGTAGGCAGCCCTGCTTTACTCCGTTAGTCACTGCGAATGCTTCGGATACCGTCCCTGTTGTCAGTGACGCGCGCCGTCATCCCGTCATGAAGCTGACATACCATGTGCGTGAACCGCTTAGGACAGCCAAATTCCGCATGACTTTCCACAGTCCGTCACGATTCACCGTGTCAAAGGCTTTCGTTAGATCCACGAAGGTAGTGTATAGGTGAGTTCGCATCTCCTGACACTTCTCTTGTAGCTGGCGGGCGGCAAAGATCATATCGGTTGTTCCGCGGTGTCGGCGGAAGCCACATTGGCTTTCCGGAAGCAGGCCCTGCTCTAGGTGACCGTTAAGACGATTGAGAAGGATACGGGCGAAGATCTTCCCCGCGATGTTGAGCAACGAGATGCCTCTGTGATTATCACAGAGTTGCCGGTTCCCCTTCCGTTTGTAGAGATGGACGATGGTCGCGTCTTTGAAATCCTGAGGAACTTGTCCTTGGTGCCACATCTCCCTGGAAGAGTGTTGTGAGTTCTGCCATCAGCCGGGGCCCACCGTGCTTGTATACTTCCGGTGGGATTGCGTCAGATCCCGGTGCTTTACCGCTGGAAATCTGCTGCACGGCCCGGATGGTTTCTGGTAGGGAAGGCGGGAGATCCAGGTCATTGTTCGTGTCCACTTGAGGGAGCCGGTCAATGGCAACATCGGAGATGGCTGATGAACAGTTAAGGACATTTCTGAAGTGCTCGGCCCAGCGCTTCAGAATTTGCGATTTCTCTGTCAGCAGTGTTGTGCCGTCAGAGCTGAGCAGCGGTGCGGACCCCTTGATACACGGGCCGTAGATGGCTTTGATGGCTTTGAAAAAGTTTTTTTCATTTCATTGCGGTCCGCATACCCCTGGATTTCCTCAGCCTTTCGGATCATCCAGGTGAGTCCTGCATCTCCCGCAGCCGTTGTTGTACAAGGTGCCCGCATCTGAAGAAGGCTGCTTTGGTGGCGTCAGTTCGAAGGTCCATGTAGGCTTTGTGTAGTCTATTCTTCTCCGCGAGTAAGTTGCTGATGTCGGCGTCATTGTCGTCAAACCAGTCCTGGTGTCGACGGTGTTCGCGTCCGAGTACATCGAGGGCGGTGGACTGGATGACATTTCGCAGTTGACACCATCGTGTCTCCACGGTAGCGTTATCATCTGGAGCATGCAGGTCCTCCAGTTTCTCGGTTATTTGGTTGCTGAAATCAAAACAGTGAGCAGGCAAATTTAATAAAAAGAGCATTTAACTTACATGGCGGCCTCTTACCTTGGGGCCTTCTGTCGGGGTTGCAGTCGGAGCCCTCATCTGGGAGATGACAAGGCGGTGATCTGTCCAACCATCGGCATCGCGGATCGCCTTGGTTACCAGCACGTCCTGTCGATCTCGCCTCCGGACGAGAACATAGTCCAGCAGATGCCAGCGCCGCGACCGAGGGTGCATCCACGTGGCCTTCTCCCGCGTCGGAAGGCGGAAGAAGGTGTTGGTCAGCAGGAGACGGTGTTCCGCACACGTGCGCAGAAGAAGGAGGCCATTATCGTTACAGCTACCGAGACCGTGGGGACTCCAGCACTCCCCTGCCAGGCAGCGTGGTCCGTCCCGACGCGGGCATTGAAATCACCAAGGACAATTAACTTGTCCTCTTTCGGCACAGTCGCCAGCAAGGCGTGCAGGTCCTCGTAGAATTTGTCCTTCGCCGCATCAGAGCTCGTCATTGGGGAGCGTAGGCGCTGATGATGGTGGCGAACTGGTCTCCCCGAAGAGGCAGGCGGAGGCTCATCAGGCGATCATTGATACCCTGCGGCAGACAGGGCAGACGTCCCACGATGTCGTTACGAATGGCAAAGGCAACACCAGCGTCGCGTCGCTCTGCCTTTGGCCGGCCGCTCCAGAAGAAAGTGTAGCCGGCCCCCCACCTCCTCCAGCTGACCCTGTTCAGAGAATCGGGTCTCGCTGAGAGCAGCAATGTCCACCTTGTAGCGCACCAGTTCCCGAGCGACTAGCGCCGTCCTCCGTTCCGGGCCGGTTGCTCTTAGGATTGTCTAAAAAGGGAACGAATATTCCAGGCTGCTAGTGTGAGTGGACTCACCCGAGCAGCCTGGAGAGTATGGCGAGGGGGATGGGGACGGGGGGTATTGTTGTTTGTTTGAGTTTTACGACCGCGTAGTTTTGCGATCTGAGAGCCGCGGCCGGCTGCAGAAGACGTGAGAACCAGCAATTTTTTTAGGGCACATTTTCTAGCCCCTTCCTCCGCGAGGAGGCAAGCAGTGCTATCCCTAAATAGGGCTGCTCGGACATCCCAGACGGCTGCCGAACTCCACTATGGGTCACGGTTTTGTTTTTAGTGGGAAGAACGACCCGAGTTAGTCTGGGCCGCCTACGGGGTTGCTGTCGCCCCCACCGTAGGACTTTTTGAGAGGGGGAGGTGGGAAGTTCGGGGAGTCAGGGCATACCGGGTGTGGAGGCACACACAACACCGGAGACCCTCACCTGGTTTAGCCCTGCCGGTCGTGACGGTTGCCCGGGGTGTGGCCGCTGGGAAGAACCCAACTTCGAGGAGCCACAGGTGAGAGTTGGGTACCAGTTAGAGGCGGCCACAGGAGCATTCACCACCTGTACGAGACAAATGGAGCGACCAAATGCTATCTGTGTAGTGCTACCCCTAACTAGTACCCCTACACCCCTACACACACACACACACACACACACACACACACACACACACACACACACACACACACACACACACACACACACACACACACACACACACACACAGAGAGATTTCAGGTAGCCGCATGTCATGAGCCAATATGGCTTCCTTTTTGACCACCGAAAACAGCCGTGGAAGCCCTTTTGGATGATGTGGGGGGCTGAGGTGAGGAAGAAAGCAGCATAACCACTGGCGGCGCTGATAGCAGAAAGAGCGCAGGACTGGGTGAAAGGTTTCCCGCTAACACGAGACCTCGGTCCTCGTGGCGGTATTTAGAGGTGACGGTGTTAGACTGCGATGACATTTTCTCAATGTGGCCTTGATGACACACACTCTCTCTCCCTCTCACATACACATGAGATCCAGGCCGCCCTCAGAGAAGCTTGTTACACGTAGTAGGGACAAGGTTGTAGGTGGTACGCCTAGACGGACAACAGTAATCTATGACTGTCTTGCCCTACCATCGGAGCCTGATTGGTGATGGAAGAGAAAATCTGGCAGCCGCTGCGCAAGTACACTATACTATGCCAGATTTAACACAGGAGTCACCGGGGCTGTGCTGTGGGTCACGGGATAGAGTTCGTCGCTTGCGCCAGGAGCGATTGATGGGGTCAGGTTTTACAACTTCAGACAAAGTATAGTAAACCTGACCAGGTAACAACAAACGTGGCGACCGCAGCAGCATCAGCCTCAACAACAACACAATCACAGAGTCGAGTGGTCTGGCAACCGGGGAGGGTGAAGTCTGTGTGTGTGTTGGTGGGGTTTAGGGGTGCTAGTTAGGGGTAGCACCCTAGAGATAGCATTTGGTCGCTCCATTTGTCTCGTAAAGGTGGTGAACGCTCATGTGGCCGCCTCTCACTGGTACCCAACTCTCACCTGTGGCTCCTCGAAGTTGGGTTCTTCCCAGCGGCAACACCCCAGGCAACCGTCATGACCGGCGGGCTAAACCAGGTGAGGGTCTCCGGTGTTGTGTGTGCCTCCACACTCGGTATGTCTGACTCCCGAACTTCCCACCTCCCCCCTCTCAAAAAGTCCTACGGTGGGGGCGACAGCAAACCCGTAGGCGGCCCAGGCTAACTCGGGTCGTTCTCCCACTAAAACAAATCCGTGACCCATAGTGGAGTTCGGCATCCGTCTGGGATGTCCGAGCAGCCCTATTTAGAGACAGCACTGCTTGCCTCCTCGCGGAGGAAGGGGCTAGAAAATGTGCCCTAAAAAATGCTGGGTCTCACGTCTTCTGCAGCCGGCCGCGGCTCGCAGATCGCAAAATACGCGGTTGTAAAACAACAATACCTCCCCTTCCAATCCCCCTCGCCATACCCTCCAGGTTGCTCGGGTGAGTCCACTCACACTAGCAGCCTGGAAGTTCGTTCCTAGGAGCAACCGGCTGGAATGGAGGACGGCGCTAGTCGCTCGGGAACTGGCGCGCTACAAGGTGGACATTGCTGCTCTCAGCGTGACTTGATTCTCTGAGCAGGGTCAGCTGGAGGAGGTGGGTGCCGGCTACACCTTATTCTGGAGCGGCCGGCTAAAGGCAGAGCGACGCGACGCTGGTGTTGCCTTTGCCATCCGGAACGACATCGTGGGACGTCTGCCCTGTTTGCCACAGGATATCAATGATCGCCTGATGAGCCTCCCCCTGCCTCTTCGGGGAGACCAGTTCCCCAACATCATCAGCGCCTACGCTCCCCCAATGACGAGCTCTGACGCGGCGAAGGAAAAATTCTACGAGAACCTGCACGCCCTGCTGGCAACTGTACCGAAGGCAGACACGTTTATTGTCCTTAGTGACTTCAACGCCCGCATCGGGACAGACCACGCTGCCTGGCAGGGAGTTCTGGGTCCCCAAGGTCTCGGTAGCTGTAACGATAACGACCTCCTTCTTCTGCAAACGTGTGTGAAACACCCTCTTCTGCGGACCAACACCTTCTTCCACCTTCCGACGCGGGAGAAGGCCACGTGGATACACCCTCGGTCGCGGCGTTGCCAGCTGCTGAACTATGTTCTCGTCCGGATACGAGACATGCTGGTAACCAAGGCGATCCCGGATGCCGATGGTCGGACGAATCACCGCCTCTTCATCTCCCAGATGATGTTTCGAGTTCAATCTTGACGAAGACACCAAGGTAAGTGACCGCCAGGTAAGTTAAATATTCTTTTGGTAAATTTGCCTGCTCACTGTTTTGATTTCAGCTACCAGCTAAACGAGAAACTGGAGGACCTGCATGCTCCAGTTGATAATGCCACCGTGTAGACACGATAGTGACAACTGCGAAATGTCATCCAGCCCACCGCCCTCGAAGTCCTCGGACGCGCACGCCGTCAACACTAGGACTCGCCAACCTCAGTAACTTACTCGCGGAGAAGAATGAACTTCACAAAGCCTACATGGACCTTCGGACTGATGCCATCAAAACAGCCTTCTTCAGATGCCGCCTTGTACAGCAACGTCGGCGGGAGATGCAGGATGCCTGGATGATCCGAAAGGCTGAGGAAATCCAGGGGTATGCGGACCGCAATGAAATAAAAAAAATTTCAACGCTATCAAGGTCATCTACGGTCCCTGCCTCAAGGGGACCGCACCGTTGCTCAGCTCTGACGGAACAACATTGCTGACAGAGAAACCGCAAATTCTGAAGCGCTGGGCCAAGAGCTTCAGAAGTGTCCTTAATTGCTCATCAGCCATCTCCGATGCTGCCATTGACCAGCTCCCTCAAGTGGACACGAAAAATGACCTGGATCTGCCGCCTTCCCTACCAGAAACCCTCCTGGCTGTGCAGCAGATTTTCAGTGGTAAAGCACCGGGATCCGACGCAATCCCACCGGAAGTCTACAAGCATGGTGGGCCCCGGCTGATGGCAGAACTCACAACACTCTTCCAGGAGATGTGGCGCCAAGGACAAGTTCCTCAGGATTTCAAAGACGCGACCATCGTCCATCTCTACAAGCGGAAGGGGAACCAACAACTCTTTGATAATCACAGAGGTATCTCGTGCTCATCATTGCCGGGAAGATCTTCACCAGTATCCTTCTCAATCGTCTGAACAGTCACCTAGAGCAGGGCCTGCTCCCGGAAAGCCAATATGGCTTCCGCCGACAGCACAGAACAACCGACATTATCTTTGCCGCCTGCCAGCTGCAAGAGAGAGAGAGAGAGAGAGAGAGAGAGAGAGAGATGCAAACTCACATTTACACTACCTTCGTGGATCTAACGAAAGCCTTCGACAGGGTCAATCGCAACGGACTGTGGAAAGTCATGCGGAAATTTGGCTGTCATGAGTGGTTCACGCACATGTTGCGTCAGCTTCATGACGGGATGACGGCGCGCGTCACTGACGTCGGGATAGTATCCGAAGCAGTCGCAGTGGCCAACGGAGTGAAGCAGGGCTGCGTATTGGCTCCCACCCTGTTCAGTCTCATGTTCTCGGCTATGCTGATGGATGCCTACCGTGATGAGCAGTCTGGGATCCGCATCGCCTATAGAACTGACGGACGCCTTCTCAACAGTTGACGTATGCAGACCACAACGCGTGTGTCTATGGCTTAAGTCCATGACTTGCTCTTCGCGGACGACTGCGCCCTTAACACCGTAACGGAGGAGGACATGTAAAGGAGTATGGACCTCTTTCGCCGAAGGTTGCGCCAATTTCGGATTAACAATCAGTAAAGCAAAAACGGTTGTCATGCACCAGCCGGCACCCAACGCGGAATACAATGCTCCCCGAATCAATGCAAACGGCGCTCAACTAAAAAATGTGCAATGAAGGTGAGGTACTCAACGGATCTCCAAAGCCAGTCAGGCCTTCGGCCGGCTGCAGGCCTCTGTGTGGAATTGCCACGTTATTCACCTGAAGACAAAAACTGAAGATGTACAAGGCCATCGTTGTGACGACCCTCCTTTACGGAACGGAGACCTGGACTATCTACTTTAACCAAACCAGGAAGCTGAATCACTTCCATTTCAGCTTCCTCCACAGAATACTGATCTCGGACACGGAAGCGCTGGAGCGGACCGAAATCCTCGACATCAACACCATGCTGCGGCAAGTGCAACTGCGATGGAGCGTCTACCTGGTGAGAATGAACGACGAGCGACTACCCAAACGATTTTTCTACGGAGATGTCGCTACGATTGCTCGCCGACACGGAGGTCAAAAACGATGCTAGAAAGACGCTTAGAAGAAAACTCTGAAGTAACTGTAAATCAACCCGGTGACCTGGACGGACCTCACGCAGGATAGGCTGGCATGGAAAAGATCGGTGAAGACTGGTTGAGCAATCTATGAGGCCAACCGTATCGCCGCCGCCAAGGCCGAAAGAGCGGCACTAAAGTCACCAGCGTCCCGGACCAACACAACCAATGCCCAAGCCCTGCCAACGTGCCCGCACTGTCAACGCACATTCCGCGCGCGAATCGGCCTGGTCTGACATCTTCGAACTCAATGCAACAACAATTCTACAAAATCAACCTCTGCCACACCTGCCGCAGACATCACGACGACGACCACCCCAACTACTGATAACAACTTTATCGATGCCCCACCGCCCACGATCACTGACACCATCCTCCCTCCTCCACTTCCTGTGCTGATCACGACGACGAACACCACTACCTGCCCGGACCGCGTGGTCAGCCCAATGCGTGTTTTGTGTGTAGTGGCTGACTGGCGGACTGAGAGTCAGGCTGCAATGGCTCCTTCTTAATGTGGCCTTTATGGCACTCCCACTCCATGGGATCCGAGTCAGGTGTGGTGGTACACCCAGGGGCGGCTCCTGCCACGCCAGCCACCTACGCAACTCAACCCGGTGACCTGGGACAGCGTCGCCAACTACTACCTCCAACAACACCACCGCCCCAGTACCAGCGATGGGGACTCAGTAATAACCTGTTCTCATTGCGATCGCACATTCACCTCACGAATCGGCCTGGTCGGTCACTTGCGAATCCATCGCACAGAGGTTGGCGAACTAGTGCCTGGAGCACCAATATACACCTGCCGCACCCGACCCAACTGTCCGCACCACCCACGCACATTCGCACGCCACATGGGCCTATTAGGTCACATGCGTCTCCATGAAAACCTGCGGTAGAACACCGCCGGCTATACCATAACACTACATGTCTCCCCATCAGCCTCTGCAAATCACATGATCACACGCAACACCACAAAATACATGCTCTCAGTCTGCATAGCTGATTAAGAGGCCAGTATAATCATCGAATCTTTCCCCATGTGACTCCTCTGTTGCATGCGTGATCTCAGCTTGAGAATATCACGGAGCGATATGTGCCGTGGGTTGGAAGGTTGCCAACTGACACTTGCGCTCAGACCTCGCAAGCAGTCCAACGTGTGTTGTGTGGAGTGGCTGACTGGCGGACTGAGAGTCAGGCTGCAATGGCTCCTTCTTAATTTGGTCTTTATGGCACTCCCACTCTGTAGGATCCGAGCCAGGTGTGGTGGTACGCCCAGGGGCGGCTCCGGCCGCGCCAGCCACCTGCGACCTCTCTCATCTCCGGTCTTCTTGCCTGTGTCGTGAGACCGGGCTCAAGTGGGGGAGGAGAAGAGTGTGCGGTAACGTTAACCGCCGCGGTTGGAAGGTTGCCAACTGACAATTACACTCAGACCTCACAGTTATTCCAATGCGTGTTGTGTGGAGTGGCTGACTGGTGGTCTGAGAATCAGGCTGCGATGGCTCCTTCTTAACGTGACCTCTGGCTATCTCGTACATGTGAGATGTAAGCCGTTCAACCCCCTGTTGTGTGAAATTCTGGTGCTTGTGTTTGAGGGGCCAGGTCGTGTACGTAGTACACGTAGACGAGGTCACCAGCAGCTGCGCCCGCTTCCGCATCAGACAACTAACCGGCTCGGACAGTGGTCTGATTGTGGGGGTGGGGAAGAGAGTGAGGTCGAGAGCTCAGCGTATTTTCCTCACTATAAACAATCTGACGCGCTTGAAACTATCACGGTGCGCTAAAAGCCGTGGCTTGGAAGGTTGCCATCTGACGGGATAACTTGGACCGCGTGGTCAGCCCAATGTGTGTTTTGTGTGGAGTGGCTGACTGGCGGACTGAGAGTCAGGTTGCAATGGCTCCTTCAGTTTGAAGCGCTTGAAACTATCACGGTGCGCTAAAAGGCGTGGCTTGGAAGGTTGAAACTGACGGGAACCACGTGGGCAGTGCTGTGCGTCTTTTCGGTGGAGTGGCTGATTGGCGGACTGCACTGGTTGCAATGGCTCCGGTCACACCAGCTACCTGCGTTCTCTCCCACTTCCGGTTTTCTTGACTCTGTCTTGACACCGGGCTCAGGTGGGGGAGGAGGAGAGAGTGCGGTAGCTGCAGCGCAAGTATACTAGGATTTAAATCTAATCTACGCGCAAGTCACCGTCACTGCACCACCCTTATGTGGAGCATACGGTGAACATCGTCGGACTACGACCGTCGAACTGTTGTGTGTGTGAAAGAACAAATAACGAATGCTTTTAACACTCTAAAAATGGGAATTTGTGGCATAGAAGATAAGGAAGGTTCAGCACAGTCTGAACAATTCGAAGATGAGTAAGTGGAAACTTTAAGCTTTCACTATCCACATCAAACGCTTGAATAAATGTCAGAAGTGGTAGGACCTTCTAGCTCCGCTGTTGGCAAACATTTATATGCACTGGGAGTGGTACCCAAAACAAGGAATTGTGACACACTTATGCATAGAACCTTTGCTTTCATAGATTATATTTTTTCTGTCGTGGCAACATGAGCCGCTTGAGAAGAAATTCAATGGATCTCTGCTAAAGCTCTAGGTTTTTCTACCACGGAACCCATTTTTTACCTCGAACAATGTACAAGTACTTTTAGGTAAAATATTATGTCCCTTCATAAAAAATAACACTGAGTAATTCTCCCTCCCCCCCCCCCCCGGTATGTTGCGTAAGCCGGTGGAGACGTTAAACAGTTAGGAAAGTTTTCATTAAAATTTTATACTGCATTTATTTTCAGCTGTTTGATGGCTACATATACACTGTTTCAATAAAAAAACAGTCCTTGACCGTCACCGTGAAAGCCTATTCTTCTGACTGTGTAAATAAGATGACAAGAGGGGTTTATTGCCACGTGATTTTCTGAAGAAACAGATCCCCTTCCTTTTTGCGGCCAGAACAACGTTCACAGTCCGTCTTTGGTTTTGCCCCATCCGTAACTTCTAGGAAGATATCATGAAATGACCAAGTATAAATCAGCCAAAAAACTTCATGTATATTGCAAGCTACTTGTTTGTATGATTTATTCCCAGCTAATAGTTAGAGTAGAAACGAACGGATACCGCTTAACCATTTGAGTGCGTTTTTAAGATCATTACGGTCCCTCGGAGACAAACTTTTGTTCCTAAAATTGAACATAAACCTATTCGAAGGTAGTGAAAATGGTTGTAAAGAAAAATGTGGGTTTTCTCGCGTTCGGCAAAATTTTCAATTTTATTCGGTGAGGGAGAAAAATGCCTTAATTCTCTCACTGACTTAACTGTGGAAAAGAATGAAGGACGTGAATATTCATTTGTGTTTAAAAAGGTCAACTTACTGGCGGTCTTCAAATTGAGTCCAAGCTTTCCTTGTAAACATCCACCTTGTTTGGCGATTGGTTTTCGTAAACAGACGAGTAATATATATGACTCAACCCGTCCTCTGCAGAGCAGAAAGCAACCAACGACTTTACAGAAGCAAACACTTTCGGAATCACTTTTATTTTGAAAGTTTAGTCTTATGCTGTTGGCAAACGCAAATAGCAGAAACCATATTGAGAAGAGGTAGACGCAACCGCTTGGACAAGACCTTTATTCACCTGGCGTTTCGGAATCAAACTCTAAACCCTCTTCAGATACTGTATCAGGCACGGGCAATCGTCTGACGAAACCGAAAATCGCAAACCATTCACTGACCTTTCAAGGATGCCCTGACAAGCCACCAAACCCCCCGGCTCCAGAAAGTGCGCTGTAAGTTACTGAAAGAAACATTCTCCTGTGGAAAAGGACATTTTCAACATGGGATGAGCTAACTGTGATCCAGTTTCTTTGACAGTCCTCCGGTTAAAATGTTCTTTTTCTAGTGACGTCCGCATCACAGAGACCAAACGCAATCGTCTTTAGGGCAACCAACTAAAAACCGGGCAGTTTGAAAAGGAAAAAATCTCATAACTTGCTCGCAAGATAATTTTCTGAAACTTTGTTAGGCATCAAGCCGTTGACTGACTCTCCGACTGCAGAATGCACAAACTGTTGGTGAAAATAAGTTCAATGAGTGTCTTGAACATTGATCTGCTGAGGCTGTCGTTTATGTTCTCCGTCGTTTGCATGGATCTTTACTATAGAATTCTACAAATGAAGTTTACCCAGTTGAAATTATTGCTTTTCCATAAGAAATTCTTATTACTCACCAAGGTATTATTTCCTTCGATACTTCAGGTGATGCATTTATGATTGGGTTTTGGGCCGATTTAGGTGGGCCATTTTCTGTGTTATTAGGAATCTTTTGTCATTCGTTGCAGTTGCGGGGGGGGTTGGGTCAGGGCAAAGGTGCGTTTTAGGTTAGAGTTAAGGCGACAACAATATTTACGCTTCCGGAAGTTTAGCGCAAGGTTATCGGTATTACCCGGGGATTATGGTCCCGGTGTCTTGTCTTAATATCAATGCTTCTCTTGCCTTCCAATTTAGTTAGAGCTCCTTCCTGTTTTATTGGGCTTTTCTGTCTGTGGATTTGAGTTGGTTTCGGATTGGTCAGAGAATTTTCGTGAAAGTGGGCGCATTTGAACTATGTAGGCCATTTTTGTATTCGCCTGTAGACATTCTGCGAGGCTTTCAGTTAATCTTTTTGGAAACCATGCCATCTTTTTTCTACTTCGTTTCCCTGGGGCAGCATCATTTTTCGATTAATTTCCTGGGGGATAGCCGTTAGTCTATGATGTATATTTAAGGAAACAGATATCGACCGTCATGAGTTGGACATAAGGTAGATACGCAGCAACTGTGGTGCACCGGTTTAACAGTAGTGAAGGCCGACAGGTTGTCCATGGCAGCATGCTTCTTGCGAGCATCTTGCATACTCTTAACCCACCGAACTGCTTGTCATTGGAATGGTTCGGCTGGGACTCGCATTTTCGCTTGTATGCTTCATCATTGAAAACTGAAAGCCCGTTTTTTAATTGAAGGCTTCGTGGAGCCAATCAAAAATCCATTTTTGGGCGCCCGTTCGGTCTGCGGGAATGACTGTTAAGTACGCGCCTCCGTGTCTGACGGGCCCTCCTTTGGGGGCTCCGTCAACCGCGGAAGTTACTTGGGCATCTAGTTGATGGCTCATGGTGCGCAGACAGACCGTTGACCTCAATGGTTTAAACCACGGTAGGGATGCCTTGTGTGGCCGCCTAAAAAGGACTCGGGAATAGGGAACGCCCGCCTACCCGCTTAAAATAGGTGCAAACTGTGCTCATGACGTCGTGCCTTAAAGCTAAATATGCAGTCCTCGTACAGTAAATGACCTTAGTCATGCAATGTACTGGGGAGTTGTTTACTTAGTACCAAGTCCACGAGGCGAACGAACGGCAGCACATTCCACCCAATCAGGCATAGCAATCGTACCGTTTTTTAAGTTTGATAAAAATAGTCAATTTTATCACCCTCGCTCCCACAAAATATATTGTTGTTGTAACATGAAGACAACGTCTAAAATTTGGTCTGCAAAGGGTAGAATTGATCTCTGGCCAAAAGATATATACAGTTTTGGACAATGACTCACTAAAGTATCCCGCCTAATAAAGTACAAATCGCCCAAGTGGGTTAAAAACGGCCGATATAGGATCGACCCTTTGGACAGTTGAGACCCGTTGAACACGCCTCGGTTTATCCGGCGGAGAACTTTAGTCTCTAAGGCCTTTTGATAAGGATGCCTTGTACCACAGAACACGGGAAAAGGAACTGCCCACAATACCTGCGGCTTTGCGCTAAATTCCAAGTAAATTACATTTAGGATTAGGGTGAGTTTTAGGGTCAAGTTTAGGGTGTACAATTTGAGTTCGAGATTAAGGTCAGGGTTGGGGTTAGTGTCAAGATTAAGCTATGGGTTAAGGTTATTATCGTGTTAACTGTGGGGGTTAGTTTTAAGGTAGGGCTAGAGTTAAGATTAAGGTTAAATTTTAGTTATATGCTAGGGTTAGTGTTAGCGTTAAGAAACGGGTGTATTTACCCTTCCTGGAATTTTCCGTAAGGCCACCAATTTTAGGCGAGTGGGGCGGTTCCTATTACCGTATCTTGTTTAGGCGGTCATGAAAGGCGTCCCTACCGCTCTTTTCCGTCGCTGAGTCTGGCCGGCGCCCTCTGCCTGCAAAGCAAGGACCTCAGACGACTGGGCTGGGACTCACATTTTCGCTTGTATGCTTCATCATTGAAAACTGAAAGCCCGTTTTTTCAATTGAAGGCTTCGTGGAGCCAATCAAAAATCCATTTTTGGGCGCCCGCTCGGTCTGCGGGAATGACTGTTGAGTACGCGCCTCCGTGTCTGACGGGCCCTCCTTTGGGGGCTCCGTCAACCGCGGAAGTTACTTGGGCATCAAGTTGATGGCTCATGGTGCGTAGACAGACCGCTGACCTCAATGGTTAAAACCACGGTAGGGATGCCTTGTGTGGCCGCCTAAACAGGACTCGGGAATAGGGAACGCCCGCCTACCCGCTTAAAATAGGTGCAAACGGTGCTCATGACGTCGTGCCTTAAAGCTAAATATGCAGTCCTCGTACAGTAAATGACCTTAGTCATGCAATGTTTGATTAAAATTTGAGTGAGTAGGTTAGCGTTCATTTGGTCTTGTTACTTTGGCCTGTTGGGTTTATTTGCGGCGCAAAAACCTTTTCTAAAGAACACTACATGTTCAATCTTATAAATTGAAGGAAAACGGTCGGGATTTGGGCAAACACTGGGGGTGCCAAACATCCAAAAATTCCCTATGCTAGTTACTATCGAAAAACAAAGACCATAGTTTTTGCGCATTGCACTATTAAAGAACATTTATAGAAGCAAGAAAGATTTCACCCAAATTCCTCCTGGAACCGGAAAATTTGATCCTATTTCAATGTAAATCAGATGAAGGCAAGTATAAGGAATACCATTGTTTTTCAAAATAGCAAACTTCAACTTTAAATCACGGACGTTTTTGCCACAAAACGCATCAATAAACTTGTATACCAGTCTTATTGTTTTACCACGCAGAAACTCGGGACCCTTAACAACAGATGTTAAAGATACGGTGGATATAGATGCCCAGAGCAGCCTATGTTAAATTGGAATCTTGCGATAAAAAAACCTTTTTGTATAACATAGTTTCAAGTAATTTGGAAGGCAGGGATGCCTTGTATGGCCGCCCAAACAGGACTCGGTAATAGGAATCGCCCGCCTATCTGCTTAAAATAGGTGGGCTTAAGATAAATTTCAGAAAGGCTAAATATACTGGTGTCTTAACAGTAACGCTAACCACAACATAAAACTAAACTGTCACCTTCCTCTTAACCCTCGCCCCACCCTAAACTCAAACCCTACATTTAACGCGATAAAAGCCTTAACCCTTAGCCTAATCATGACCAAAACCCAACTCTCACCTTCACCACTAACTCAAACCTAACCCTAAACATCACCCCAAACTTCACCTTAATCCTAAACGTAATTTCCCCGGAATTCGGCGCAAGGTCACGTATATCGTGACCGGTTTCTATTCTCCGATCCTGTTTAGGTGGCATCCTTACCATCCGGAATTTAAAAATACGATGGACAGATGACTAGCAATTTTCGCGAATCTTAGCATATATTCGGATACTCTGTTGTACATTTGCAGTCTTAGAACTGGGCAGTAAAGTAAACAATTGTAGCAAAAAACGTTCCAACATGAAGCAACAAGTGTGTTCTTTTATTTTCAGCAGAAAAATATCACTTATTTTTTTTAGGGAAGTCACAAATTCAATCAAACTTCCATATTTTCACCTTGGAAAAATGTTAAGTCTTCATGAATTCGTCAGCAAGGTATCTAATTTACGAACTTTTTAAAGGGGTACCGTATTATAAAACTTTATTAAAAAAATGATCCGAGGCATATTAACTGTCAACTTTTGTTGTGGACGTTCGTTTTTCTCGGCAAGGAATTTCATGTTCTACAATTTCGATGCAAATGGCCAGCCCCATTAAAAATAATATCCAAAAGCTCACTACTTTGGTAAATGCTTTTAAGAAATATCTTATTTTAAAGGTTTTGACAAACACATACATCAGGATCTTAATTTATTGTCAATCGATTGAAAACAGTTTAAAATCTTGAAGCATTCACCGATATTTCAAGGAAGATTTGAAACTTATTGTCATTCAATACCAAAATTACCAATAATGTAACTTGATGAAAGGATAAATCTCTGAATACACAAAAAGGTATGCTTACGCTATAACCTGACAATTCTATTTAAATTTATTCGTCACATTCACAACGATTTCTCACGTTTTCAAGACTTGCCACCTTTTAAAAAAGTTAGTTTTTCCCAACAAAATTAATATTAATTTTTACGTGTTCATTAAGTTTTCAGTTGGCTGAAGGTCGTTCATTGTTTTTTTCAATGCTTTGCTGTATGCGTCAGTGCCGGTTTACGAGTGATTATTAATCTTTTGTAAATTTCGGCATTTTACATGCAAGGATTTCTCTACTCCTAGATAGTGGCTAGCCAGCACAAACGAAAGATCGTCTAACCTTACGCCTGATAACAGAATAGCCCATGTCTAAGCTCAGGGTAATCCAGACCTGTGGCATGGCTGACTGAAGACGGCTGATTAGCCCGAAACGATCATCTTGCCATTCTTGTCTGTGTCGGTATTTCTTCCGTACATGGATTTACCAGGCTGAATAACCAAAACAGGTACTGGAGCTGGCAACATTCAGTAGGGACACAAACGGTGATTTGTGAAAAAGCTTCAGGCAATAAGTCAAATGTGTGCCGTAGCTGAAATTAAATGCGGATCTTCTGCTAGGTTGGTTGTTAGCCTTACAGTCACTAAAACAGACGCTAACCATTGTCGGGTATTGGATGCGCAACAACTTACTGGCATTCATTAGCGTTAAACAATTTTCAGAAGTTAATTTTAGCTGGTTCCCCAAGTGAGAGTATACAAGCGTTATACAGACTGGCTGATGATAAATGGAGGAGAAAGAGGGAGAGGCAATGAGTGCGCTTTCAATCCCGGGTATCTGCAAAAAAAATAGCAAAACACCTCAGCCCAGGGCAAGCAAACATGTAAATCCCTTTCATTGATGGTCCGATGTATATATACGAAAATTTGCATGCGGCTGGAGAGCAGAATAAAATGGTGGCTCAATTTCGAATGCCCGCAGCCTTACTTCAGTTTAGTTTGTCTCACCTGTATAGTCTGTCATCCCAAAGTTGACGAGACCGATGAACATACACATTAGCCACGTAAATTTTCCGCCCACACTTGTTCAATAAATCCTGCTACTAATTACGGTGGTTCTCGGGTATAATTTGATCAAACACTAGCCACACCTGACTCACTGCACAAGCCTCACCAACATTAACTAAATCACACCACCATCACCTCCTCCTCCTCCTAGTGTGATCACTGGAGTGTGAAGAGACCCTAGAAGGCGATGTAATCGCAAACCGTGCTAGTTTCACGCTCCACTGTCATCCCCCGCCTCCCCACCCTACCGATCCTAAACGGAGAAGCTCATCTTCATCCGCGCTTTTCCTAAACCGAGATAAGGAGACCCCATCACCCACGCTCATTGCTGCCCCCCCCTCCCACACCACCCCGCCCCCCTCCACCCACATGTACCGCATGCGCCGGGTTGCAAACCTCGATCTGATGGGAAGGGATTAAGGCAGGATCCGGTTTCCGCGGCATTTTATATCGAAGAGGTCAGGACCCCTCTCAGGCCGTCTTAAGTCCAGGCTAGAGGGGAGATTTGAGGGGCAGGTTCGGCAGCTGATGGAGGGGATTGATTAGTTAGGTAAGATTAGCGTAGGCGGAAGTGTCGGTCTACGTTGAACAAAATTGTGTTGCACAGGTTTCCGGCTCTAGGTGCGAACTCCGGGTTGAGTACATAACTGAGGCACGAAGCAACCAATATAAGTCTCGGTGGGATTCAAACACACGCCAGGCGGGTGAAGGCTTTAGTACAACCAGCGCTCTATCGAACTGAGCTACGAGCCCCCATCGAGGGCCGTGAGTTTAATGGAAATTTGGTCAAATTACTCACCCAGCCTGCTGCAACCCATGGAATCCACCATTTCTGATATAGTACGCTGACTGCCCAAGCAGGATTTCCTAAGCAATCCATCTATAATCCACAAGATGACTAACAGGCATAGTTAATTATTAGGAGCTTTTGACAAATGTGAATAATGCATTCGAACCAAATTATATTTTGATTTTTTCAATGAACATTTTCTCAACTCTAAAAGAGTCCAAAGATTCCGCAGCGGTAAAGGTGCTCAATGGGTATCTACAAATCAACACCAAACTTATGAAGACGAAAGTACGAACCAGGTTTATCGGGAAATGTGTCGAGGGAAACGCATTCTTACCGAAACCTCATTAATTTAACACCTAGATTTCTGTGACCCTTCCCTCCTCCTCCTCCTCCTCCTCCTCCTCCTCCTCCTCCTCCTCCTCCTCCTCCTCCTCCTCCTCCTCCTCCTCCTCCTCCTCCTCCTCCTCCTCCTCCCTCCTCCTCCTCCTCCTCCTCCTCCTCCTCCTCCCTCCTCCTCCTCCTCCTCCCTCCTCCTCCTCCTCCTCCTCCTCCTCCTCCTCCCTCCTCCTCCTCCTCCTCCTCCTCTCCTCCTCCTCCTCCTCCTCCTCCTCCCTCCTCCTCCTCCTCCTCCTCCTCCCGTGGGTAGTACATTATTATTGACCATGTAGGCCAGGTGCACTGGTCAGACGTAAATGGAGGACAGACCTTAGGCCCTTCCAATCCACCTTGTTGTTAACCCTCAGAGGCAGAGTATATCAATGTGCACTGCTGTGTTTAAGGCCCAGCAATCATGTTGACCAACCTTCTGTCATCCTCTCTCCCTCGACCCCAGTACACTTTCTGACCTGGATTTCTGCAGTCATTCACGCGTGAACATACTTTGGCATCGGGTGTGTGTGCGTGCGTTCGTGCGTGCGTGCACGTCAGAGAGCTAGTGGGGTGGGATGACAGATGGAGCAAAATGCATCAATTGGCTCTGAGCCAAGTGCAGGCCACCGCGGCAGTGCAGGCGACGGTGGATCGCACAAGGCCGGCGCGCAGCCGATCACTTCAAAAAAGAGTGCACACACACAGATATACGTCAATTAGACCGTCGTAGTCCGACGATATCCACTGTATGCTCCACAGAAGGGTGGTGCAGGGACGGTGACTTGTCCGCAAATTAGTTGTAAGTGATGGTAGACTTGCACTGCATCTACCACACCCTCTTTTCCCTTACCAGGCTGTAGTCGATGTTAAGACATAGTCAAGCAGAGAGGAGGTGGGGTCGGGCACAGGTGAAGCATAGTCATCAATGACAGCAGTGGGTAGTGCGGCATGAGCAAGCACCTACGCGTACTCATGTTGGGCACGCGCACCCCCCATGATCGGCATTGGTGATGGGACCGCATCCTAGAATAATAACGCCTGTCGCCGCCTGATTTGGCCCCCGTGTTGGTCCACCGCATCTACCACGTGGCCCGTTTAGGGGGCACACGATAGGTCCACCGTCGTGTTCGACGATGTCCGCATTGTGCTGTGCGGGAAGGTGACTCGCGCTGGATTGATAGTGAGCACGCATCATGTTACTTGGACCCACTAGACAGTGACCTCATGCTATGTTACTCCCCAGCCAGTCATACCCAATCCCAAGTGTGGCAGACCTGGGATTAGAACCCGCGACCTTTGGTATTTGAGTCTAACGCTCTACCATTGAGCCACAGGGCTCGTTGTTTTGTCGGTTGTGATCGGAGAATATGATGATAGTGTGGGGCTCACCGATCTGCTTAAGGAACATGCATGTTCCGTTGTGCCCTAGAGCTCAGACTAGAGCCCTCGCAGGCGGCCGCATAGCGACGTGTAGCATATGTTGATAAAGTGGGAACCGACAAAGACAAAGGGGAGACCGGAATGGCCATTTCTGGCTTATTAGCCGTCATCAGCCAGTCATACCCAATCCCAAGTGTGGCACACCTGGGATTCGAACCCGCGACCTTTGGTATTTGAGACGAACGCTCTACCATTGAGCCACGGGCTCGTTGCTTTTGTCGGTTGCGATCGGAATATGAGTGATGGTGCGTGGGCTCACCGATCCTGCTTAAGGAATATGCATGTTCCGTTGTGCCCTGGAGCTCAGACTAGAGCCCTCGCAGGCGGTCGCATAGCGACGTGTAGCATATGTTGTTAAGGTGGAACCGATAAACACAAGAGAATCCTGGAATGGCAATTTATGACTTATTGGCAGTCATCAGCCAGTCATACCCAATCCCAAGTGTGGCACACCTGGGATTCGAACCCACGACATTAGGTTTTTGAGTCTAACGGTCTACCATTGAGCCACGGGCTCGTTGTTTTGTCGGTTGTGATCGGGAATTTGATGATAGTGTGGGGCTCACCAATCTGCTTAAGGAACATGCATGTTCCGTTGTGCCTAGAGCTCAGACTAGAGCCCTCGCAGGCCATCGCATAGCGACGTGTAGCATATGTTGATAAGGTGGAACCGACAAAGACAAGGGAGACCGGAATGGCCATTTCTGGCTTATTAGCCATCTTCAGCCAGTCATACCCAATCCCAAGTGTGGCACACCTGGGATTCGAACACGCGACCTTTGGTACATTAGACGAACGCTATACCATTGACCCACGGGCTCGTTGATTTGTCGGTTGTGATCGGGAATATGATGATAGTGTGGGGCTCACCGATCTGCTTAAGGAACATGCATGTTCCGTTGTGCCCTGGAGCTCAGACTAGAGCCCTCGCAGTCGATCGCATAGCGACGTGTAGCATATGTTGATAAGGTGGAACCGACAAAGACAAGGGAGAACGGAATGGCCATTTCTGGCTTATTAGCCATCATCAGCCAGTCATACCCAATCCCAATGTGGCACACCTGGGATTCGAACCCGCGACCTTTGGTATTTAAGTCGAACGCTCTACCATTGAGCAATGGGCTCGTTGTTTTTGTCGGTTGTGATCGGGAATATGATGATAGTGTGGGGCTCACCGATCTGCTTAAGGAACATGCATGTTCCGTTGTGCCCTGGAGCTAAGACTAGTGCCCTCGCGGGCAGTTGCATAGCGACGTGTAGGATATGTTGATAAGGTGGAACCGACAAAGACAAGGGAGACCGGAATGGCCATTTCCGGCTTATTAGCCGTCATCAGCCAGTCATACCCAATTCCAAGTGGAGTAGACCTGGGATTCGAACCCGCGACCTTTGGTATTTGAGTCTAACGCACTACCATTGAGCCACGCGGCTCGTTGTTTTCGGTTGTGATCGGGAATATGATGATAGTGTGGGGGCTCACCGATCTGCTAGGAACATGCATGTTCCGTTGTGCCCTGGAGCAAGACGATTGCCTCGCGATATCGGTCATAGCGAAGTAGGCATATGTTGATGGGTGTAACCGACAAAGAGACAGGGGAGACTGGAATG
>WEDG01000034.1:0-125762 GCA_017591395.1 Schistocephalus solidus | reverse complement strand
GGGCTACTCCAAATATTTCTGCACTGCAGATTCTTCTACATCCCAGAGTATCCCTACGAGAAATAAAAGCTCCAACGTGAACCTGATTCCAAAATTAATGCCAGCGGGTGCTGCGTTAATCTGTTCTCAATCGGGAAAGGGTAAGTCATAACAAAGGCTGAGTCGTTGCATGCTTCTTAGAAGTCTGTCTGCTGAATATTATTGCATCCTGGTCCGTCTATTTAAGAATATTTATAAATTACATGTTTTCGCATATAATCCTAGGAGGTGTGGTAAACAGACGTTCACGATTCATCTGCGCGGGAAAGAAAAGATGCCGCAGTCGGGAGTCGTACCCTCGTCAAAGAAACATATGGTGATGCACCTAACCACTCCGCCAAATCCACAATATATGACAAACAAAATTGCCTTTAAACAGAAAAGGATGGCAAATACAGATATTCTGTTGCTACTCTTGCTCCTGCAAAGTGGGCAAAAAGCCTGATAGCACTTATGAATGTCACCTAGGAGGACGAAAATTGTATGGAATGTTTACGTCTCCTACAGAAATTCCTATTGATGGAGAAAGAGACATGTAATGTGAAAAAGAAATCGCTGATCTAAAAGAGACGGTTCAAATAAAACACCCGTAACAACGAGAATTCCAACAAAAGATATTTCGTTTGCAAATATTGCTTACTCAGGCATAAATTATGTAGGGTTAAAAGACATTGTGCATACAGAGCTTAATAAATCAGTAGACATTTCCTTAGTTCAAATGGGAGATCAAACTAGCTCATGCACCTTGCAACTCTTTTAACTACTTTCTACTCCACAGCCACCTAACGAGGCTAAAATTTCTTTGGGTCAGGAGACTGGAAGCAGGCTTTTGTCTCCTTTTCTGACTAAATTGTAACTTAACTCTCCCCAAACTTTCTGTCATTGCCCCCGTTATTCTACCTTATAACCTAAGAAATTCTGCACTAATTATACCTCCCCTTGCATCCTCCAAATGTTAACGCTCTCTGTTCTTTGCTTCTTTGTATAGCTTTCTTTGGAATAACTTGCCAATTGAAATAAGGTCTTCAACTAGTTTGTCTGCATTCAAGCGAAGACTAAACATTTATCTTAACACGGATTCTATTAACCTTTTATTTTCCTCATCTGTTCCCATTAGCTTTCCCCATGACTCGGAAAAAGGACCATCGGGAATATAAGTGACCATCTTGAAACTATATGCTCGCTACCTCGGGTCCTCCATGAACCAAGATGTCCTCTTATATCACCAATCATCCAAACGATGAAGTCATTCGAACGTTCACATTCGGTGGTTTACAGTCTATAATGCTTCCGTTTCGTTGGATACTTACCATCATCAGAATTCAATTCTGGATCCTAAGATGCTGAGGCCTCAAGTTCATTGACGCATTTTCGTTATATATTGTTTCATACGCCTAAGGGATCAAGAATGAACCATCTCGACGTTTCATTATCTCATTCTGAAATGCTACTGCAGTATTACCATACTCTACCACCTGACCTTATTTTCCTAAGCAGTTTTTTTCTTCTACCTTCGATTCGAAAATAATGGGTCAATTGAACTCTGCCTCCATTTTAAGGGAGGAGTTTTTTTCACTGCCTTTCTTTCTAGTTCACAATTAATTTCAAACCATCACGAACTGTTGACCGAGCAGGACAAGTTCTGTCTACATTATTAAGTTTTTTGTACATTTTATTTCCACACATTGTCATAACTTTATTTCGTTACTAATGTTTGTTTAGACAGTGCTTTGCCGGTGCTAACCAAATATAAATTCTAAAACAATACTGTCATCCAGCTCAGACAGAAACAGTAATGCTCTGGATACACAAACATATGCTGCATCTTTGCTGGATGCTACAACGAAGGGTGACGCTTAAAAGCTCGTCAAATTTGAAGTACAGAAGACGCAGAATTTGAAGTCAAAAAAAGATAATATTATTCCACAAAAAAGGAGTTCAGATTCCGAACAAAGCTCGTTCTTACCGATTGACGCTCAAAGGGAATTCTGTGCTGGCAAAGTTCCCAAAAGGTGTTCGCCAGTACCTTTAGGAATCGTTGATGATACTGAGGCAAATAGCATCGTCGACCAGAGTAGAATTCTTCCTGTTACTGATGCCCAATCAACAAATCAGAGCACAAAGTCACCAAACCAACATTTCAACAGAAAATGCAATCTCAATCTAAAGTGGCACCCGGGTCCACTTCCCTGATTGCAAAGGAAAGGGTAGAACATCACCTCAGTCTTTTCCGAGCATACTCAAATTCGATTCTTCAAGATGGGAAATGCGTTACCATGCACAAAGCATTCTGTTTATGGAAAGAGGGTGTTTCACATGAGTCATCATGGCCGAGGCCTCTTAAAATCATCCTTGAAATTTATTTTCAGGCTTCAGACCTACTAGAACGGAGAATGGCTCTCCGTAGCTTACGCCGGGATGTGTTTTTTCAGCCGGATTACGAACTGACGGAAAGGATCAAAATGAGGGTGCTAAGAACCGAACTGAAGAGGAGAACTGAACAGACCACAGCCCGGGCGGGATGGACACCAGTTCATCTCGGGAATCACTGACAGATTCTAGCATTCAATCCCACGAAATGAGCAGAAGCCTATATGGAGGAGTTACTCAATCTAAATTGAGATGTTTGCATGCCAATGCTCAGAGTCTCCTTTAAAAAGTAGACGAACTCAAGGTTCTAGTCTCAGACTCAACCCCCGATATAGTTGCCATCACGGAAACGTGGCTCAAAGCCGAAATCGTGGATAATGAGGTTTCGATAGATGGATACCAGTTCTTTCTAAGAGACCGTGAAAATCAACTGGGAGGTTGAGTGTCCCTATAAGTAAGGACAGGAATCTCGGCAGTCGAACGAGCGCACGCCCTCTTCCTTGAAAATGAATTTATCTGAATAAAGATAAAATAGCATTGTTCACAAAATCTAAAATCCTGAACAATCTACAGGCCACTATATATTCCAAGTGCAGCTGATGAGTCACTCCTTTATTTGATTAAGGAAGTCGCAAGTCACCAGGAGGTGTTTATTGCTGGAGATATTAATGCACCTACAGAAGACTGGGTAAATCTGACAGTTGATGGTGCACCAACTTCCTTCGGCCGCAAGCTAATGTATCTCACTCTCGACCAAGCTTTGGTGCAGAAGGTTAACTTACCAACGAGAATTAGAGAGAGCCAGATATCCATTGCCTGGACCTAGTATTTACGAAGTACTTCTCTAACATTTATTAAGTGTATTCTATTGCCCCTTTTGGTAAGAGTCACCATATTACGCTGTTGTGGTATTACTCACTTTATTCTCAGTGCCAGAAGATAGCAGAAGGCAAGCGTTATATATGGAAGGCTGACTTTAATGTGGTGACTAAAGAACTGATGTCCGTGAAACGCGATCTTTTGCTCAAATTGAATCCGGGGGATGACTGGCTATGGTTTAAGACAGTTTCACTCGATCTGATTCAGCATAATTGTCCAGTAAAGGGGCAAAAAAGACAAATCGCTCTGTCTGGTTAACAAGAGAACTTAACCGGCAGTTAAAGAAAAAAAATAATGGAAGGTATTCAGGTAAACACGGTCATTAGAATACCTCGAGGAATTTTGTAGCCAACGAAATGCTGTCGAAAAACTGATCCGTCAGGCAAGGAAGAACGTTGACTCAAGAATTATCCAACAGGCTGAAAATAAAGCTAAAATTTTATTCCATTTTATCAATAGTTGATCAAAAAACAAGGACCCAGTTGCAGTGCTTATGGATGGGAATGGTGTTGAAGTCGTTGAAAATGGTAAGAAAGCCGAGCACTTGGGTCAATTCTTTGCCTCGGTATTCACTAGAGAAACAGAGTTTCAGCTTAACAATGTCAACATTGCTGTTGTAAATGCTGGTCCAGTGCTTGAATATATACTCTTCCCGGCACTTCTCGTGGTAAGAGAACTGCAAAATCTCAAAGAAGCAAAGTCATATGGTCCAGACGATTTACCGACGAATTTCTTGAAAGAAATGGCGGGCGAACACTCCAAACCACTAGGATATATATTCAGTTAGTCATTTTAATCAGGTAAACTGCCATCCAAATGAAAGACAGCAAATATATACCCCATAAACAAGAGTTGGGCTCGATTTAATGTCAAAAATTATCAGCCTGTCAGACTAACCTTCATTTGCTGTAAAATAATTGAATCCATAATTAAAAAGGCGACAGTGAAATTGCTGGAAGAAAACCACTTCTCTCAGAGCTCCAGCATGGCTTCAGACAGAATCGCTCCTGTCTTTCCAGTTAATTATTCTCAACAGAGCAGTAGATTCGCGCATTGGATGAACATGGTAGGGTTGACGTCATAATTTAGTATATAATTCAGTACATATAAGAGAGCTAGGCAGAGCCTTTGAAAACCCTATTAACAGATAGATGCTAGCAAAAAAGGCAAATGTTACATGGCGATAGTCGTTTTAGTATATCGATCATTGCTATCGACTTAATATATGTCCATCAAGTAAAAATTCATCAAGTCTTCTTTTAAACATTTCAACGCTTTCAGCCTGAACAACCGAAGTTGGCAGATTGTTACATTCTTCAATCACCCGTTGGGAAAAGAAGATGGCCTGCACTTCAAGTTTGGCGTGTTTTCTTTTCAGTTTGTATTGATGACCTCGGAGACTTGTCCTGTTTGCAAATTTCTAAACATCGGCCATCTGAAATGCACAATCAACTCCTCTGACCAGTTTTAAGACTAAGATCATATCCCCCTCTGTATTGCCTCTAAGAGAGAGGAAAATTTTTAAGTCTTTCTAGTAGGCCCTCATAGGGTAGGCATTCCAATCCGCTGACTAGTCTCGTCGTCCTCCGTTGAACTTTCCCCAACAGAGCGTAGTCATGTTTTCTCCAAGGGCGACACGCCTGAACGCAATATTCCAGCACCGGCCGGAAAAACGTTCCAAACACGCGCCCAATAAGCTCTCCGTCAAAATTAACGAAGGATCTCCTGATTGCGCCTAAGATACATATAGCTTTCTTTGCTATATTCGCACAGTGCGACGATGGTTTGAGAGTGGGTTTTATCCATTTACCCAAGTCCTTTAGAATATTTACCTCCTGGAGTTGGTGACCATTGATGAAGTTCTGATATTAAAATCTAATTATCCTTTTGGAACTAGACCGCAGTCGGATTATTTGGCATTTTTATTATTGTTTTATTGTAATTTCCGCGCATCCTCCAGTTCTTCAATTGAGTTCCATAACTTTAGATTGTCAGTGAAAAATACCTTCTTGCATGTCAGACAGTCAAGGCAGTCGTTCACGTATATCAGAAACAAAAATGGTACCCAGAACGCTCCCCTGTGGAACTCCACGGTGAACGGTTTCCCAGTGGGACTTGGTGTCTCCAATACAAACACGTTGGTGCCTGCCTGTGAGAAAGTCGGCCAACCATTTTAGTAGGTTGTCAGCCACACCCATTTGACGCAGCTTAAAGATCAGACGTCTGTGTGGAACCCTGTCAAAGGCTTTGCATAAGTCAATGTAGACCGCATCGACTGACAAACCCATTTCTAATGATTTTGTCCAACTTTCCATGGATGTGAGCAGGTTTGTGAGGCAGGATCGACCACTTTGAAATCCTTGTTGACATGAACTTAGCAAGTTATTCTCTTCAAGATGCCTCATCAGTTCTGTTTTGATTATCTTCTACATCATTTTGCAGCAGATACTTGTGAGGCTGACTGGTCAGAAACTGTTTGGAGATGTCCTCTCTCCTCCTTTATAGATTGGGGTTATGTTAGCTATTTTCCAGTCGGTAGACAGAGCCCCCGCCTCCATCGAACTTTCAAATATATTGGAGAGTGGAGAGGCCAGCTTGTCAGTGATTTCATTGAGAACTTTTGTGGATATACCATCTGGGCCAGGTGATTTAGTGGGCTGTAGCTGTTTTAGAGTTTTTCTTGCTGTATCCATTTGGAACGACATTGTGTATATTTTGATTGTAGATGGGGCAGTACTGTAATATTCTTCGTCGTCCAAAGGTGGTTCCTCTGTATACACGGACATAAAGAAATTGGATAAGAGGCTGGTCTTATCAGAGTTAACGGTTAACCTGTTTCCCTGATAGTCTTTTGGACAAGGAATGGAGTCCTGATTTCGTTTTGCCTTATTGACGTTAGCAAAAAACTTTTCGACTTTCTTGGTATGTCTTTGACTGATCTCAGAGGATTCCGCCACCGAATTCGCTGTTTCTTAAAAGCGGAAATATTTTCAGGTTGTTGATATCTGGCATATGTTCTCCACAGTCTTCTTTTCTTCTTGAGATTCCTTTTTATTTCCGATGTCACCCACTCGGGTCGGGAGACGCACGATCGCCTTTTAAGTGGGCAGAATTTCTCTACCAACTGCTGAATCAAGTTACTTATGAAGAACCAGGCAGCATTTGGGTCAGGTACATGTGCAGGGCTCCAGTCTATCCCATTAAGTAATTCTTTTATTTTTGAATAATCCCCTCTCCATACATTTCTCTCTCTAACTGCACGACGTTTGGGTACAGAAAAATGACTGTTCTCCCAAGCAAGAACACAATGGTCACTTCGTCCAAGGGGCACGTAAGATCTGAATGCAAGGATCCAATTGTCGTCTCTACTAATTAATTATTTATTTATTTATTTTCAGTCTACAGGCAAGGTCAAAAGGGATATGCAGTAGGGGGTTGAGCTGACAGTGAAAAAAACTCGTGATCGTTCTTTATAGTGTTTTCAGGAGAAACAAAAACTGCAGCTTATTGAACGGATAAAGGTTCAAGACAGGGAAGTATTGACACAGGTGCACGGTGAAGTACTTCTCCTTTCGTTGTTGTGGATCAGGTATTCTGTACTAGCAGCAGGTATGCCGGCAAACGGCTGCTCGCTGTCGACTGAGGAATTACCCGATTACGGACTGCAGAGCCAGCAATATTGCCTTCAGCATGAAGTTTGGCCCTGGATTCAGAGTCCTTGGACGCCATCAGAACGGAAGAGAGCTTCCAGAGAATCAGCACCCAAAATTCGTGGAAGGTGTCCTGAATGTAGAAAACTAGTGACAGCTCTCGTAAACAAAGGATATTTTTAGTGAATTTTAATACTTCTGGGTAGTTTATTTCAGACTGCTATAGCGTTTACAGAAAAAAAAAATGACGGTATCTAACGGTACGTGCCAAGGGAAAAAATAAAAATACATCTCGATGACTGGTGCGCGGAGAGTGGTCGAGCTGCCTCAGGGATGTAAGGGGATTAAAGGTAAAACTGTGTAAAAGTTTAAACATTAAAAATAGTCCCTTCTGTAATCTATGAAGCCAGAATGGGTCAAGGCTTGTTAGCTCACAGCGTTGTTAGTAGGACAGGTTTCTGTGCTCTGAAGTGAAAACTCTTTTAGTAAAGAAGTGCTGGACTGATTCTATTTTCCTCCGTTCACTCGCATGCTGAAGGCTTAATAGAAACGAGCAGTATTCCAGACTACATCTAACATACATTTTATAAAGGCTGGTCCTAATATTGACAGTTTTAAAATTTCTGAGAATAAACCCAGTGGTTTGGCATGCTTTCGAGACATTCAGAGCGCAGGGCTCTGACAGATTAAGACTACTAGCATATGATATGCCCAGATCCTTTATAACCGCAGGGCGCATTTAGGTCATGACTGTCTATGCTTAGATGAGGCTGATGGTTGTCACCGCTAACCATAACGGAGCACTTGTGCCAAGAAAGTGAAAGGCACCATGTGCGTCACCACTGAGCGAAGACTTGAAGATCCTTTTTTAAGAGCTCAAGCACGATTTGGCGATCAGCCGGTTTATATCGATAGGCAACTTTTAAATCATCAGCGTACATAAAGGGCCAGCCATACTGAAAACAATCAGGAACATCGTTCACAAAAAGGCAAAATAGAAGCGGGCCGAGTACGCTACCCTGAATAACTCCGCTCCTCACGTGCGTGGGGTTCGAGCTAACATCGGAAATTTTAACTCGCTGTGCACGAGCATTCAAATAGGAGGAAATAAGTTCAGAAGCTTGTTACCTATGCCGAAGGAGGTTAGTTTCAGCAGGAGGAGATCATGGTCAACACGAGCAAAAGCTTTCGTGAAGTCGAAATAAATGGTGTGGATTGCAAAACCAATATCTCTAGATTGTAGCACATTATCAAAGTAAGAGAGCTGGCAGGTGTCACACGATCTTTTTTTCGGGAAACCCATGCTGAGCCACATTAAGTAGGTTATTCTCTGTTAGGTGACGCATCAGCTTGTCTTGAATCAAGGTCTCTAAGATCCTCGAGGCTGTTGGCAGTGTATTTATTGGCCTAAAGTCGTCGAATGACATAGTTCGGCCGTGTTCGGGTATAGGCAGAATGTGCGATTCCTTCCATTAAATTGGGAAGGTTTCCCTTCAAGAGCTATATAAAATATATTATACAGAATTGACAGAATTAAATCATTTCCATTTGCCTTTAGAACGCTGACCGGGACGCCATCTGGTCCAGGACTGTAAGATTGACGAGAAAGTCGAATGGCTACGGTCACGTCCCAGAGGGTAAAGGTTATGTTTTTGAGGACGTAACCGGTTCAAACCCGGCTATTTGGAAAGGGGGCGACAAAATTTTCGCTAAAAAGTTCTGGACAAGAACGTATTGAAGCTATCAGCCGTCAACTTAGCGTCAGCTATAGGCTTTCCAAAAGCATCTCAAAGTACAGGGTACTGAGTTTTTCTCTGCGCTTTTACTGTGCGCAAAAAGAGTTAAATGACATTTAACGAAGGGTTTTTGGCAAAGTTAACCTCTTCAGCCAGTCGTTTTTCTTCAGAGAGCCTCTTAGTCTGTTCAAAGATTTGTTGGATCAAGGGCAAGTCGGAATACGATGCGAGAGTCTACGCAGTCTACGGCGAAAAGATAAAGGGAGGTAGACTTCATCCTTGACATAAATTATTTTCTTATTCGGAACAAAACGAGAAATGATTGGACCTAGAACTTGGAAGAATGTATCAGTACAAACATTCACAAACAAAAATAGAAAGAAGTTAGTCCAATCGTGGGAATTAAGATGTGTTAGTAATTCCGCTATATGAGCCAATCGGAAAGCATGGAAAAACTATATTTTTTTAGAAAACGTTTCGTCAGTCTCGATTTCTAGTGAAGAAAGAACTATAGCATGGTCTGAACTCCCAAGTGGGTCTAAAGGTGTAACTGACAATGGCTGACAGCCTCTGTAGAATATAGGATCAAGTATGTTTGATCCTCGGGTTGGAAAATCAACTACCGGGTCCCACATGCCAATATCTATGGCCTCAAGCAAGATTTCGAACTTTGCAGGACCGGAAGGTGGAAACCAATGAACTTCAGGAAGATTTAAGTCACCTGCAATCAAACAGTACTTCAGATTTAGGTCAACTGCGGCAGGAAATGCCTGTGAGGGATGAAGATCGTAAGCCTCGCTTGCGTTTGGGGGGCGATGTACGCAGCCAACGAGTAAAGAGTAGTTTTCTTTTAGAAGTACTCGGAGGCAACAGCTCTCTTCTACTGCGGTAAATAATCGATAATCCAACGGCAGAAAAGTAAGTGGCTGCTTAATATAGATGCAGCTTTCTCCGCCACGGCCCTCTTGTCGATCGTTACGAATATAATACTACCCTAGCATATTGAGTTCAGAGTCGGATACACGGGGTGTTACCCATGTCTCTGTAATTATTGCAATGTCAGGGCGGTGGATGAAAACCAGATTCTGGAGCAAAGGCATCTTATTAAGCAGAGATCTGGCATTTAAGACGGATAATTTTATCAGGCACGTTTTGGTTTCTAAAAAGGAACAGTTAGGCTGTCAGAGTGACTGCCTTCGGCCAAAGAAATGCTCTTTTCACTTGAACTATTTGTCTGTTTCTTCTTTAGAGATGTGCCTCTCCATTGGCCCTTCGTGTTTCCAGTTCTATTAGTAACTGTCTCATTTTCATTCGCTCTTTCAGCCCGTATTCTGGTTTTAAAAAAACTTCAGAATGCAGGCCCCGTAGGGTTACTTTTCTCTGTAGCAGGAGCTGGGCCTGTGTTTCGTTTTCCAAGATGATTTATGATGTCTTGTTCAAGGATTTGATTCGGGTGCTGACAGAGGCTCCCTATTCTATATGCCTTGAGAATGTGGATGAATTTGCCGTCCGTTAGCGTCGTTTTTGCATGCAATTGAAGGAGATCCAAGTCATGTTTAACTCGCTCCTTTGGAATAACTGAAGCTGACTCCGGGATCCCTTTAGTGACTACATCATGTTTTCGACTCAATCGAGGGCCCGTTTGTAACTCAGATCTTTCAACTGAGTGAGTACTGGTAATCAATTCACTTGGCCCGATAGGTCCAGATGAGCCGAGTGTTGGGCAGGCTGGAGCCAACTCCCCTTCATGAGTTGTTCTTCTTAGACCTTTTCCTCTTTGGCTTTACAAACTTGCCAACCTCTTCGACATCGCATGTTGGTTCAACGTCTACCAGCGATGTAGCGATGGGCGGGTAAGCCAGATTATTGTTGATGCTACCTTAACTAAGTACTGGTTGAGTGGAGCAAGGACTAGATGGGCTCCCGTCGGAAGTAGCGAAAATTCCTCTGGTTTACCGGGTTCAGTAATCTGATATTTTTAATGTGAGGAGTATGTAAGCTTGAAGAAGCTACATATGAATACTAATTTTGCTTTGTGGTAGGTTAATTATGGACAGAAGCTTTTTTAACAGTTAGGCGAGATATAGATTTTTCAATTTTATCTATTTCTTGTCTTAGATTGCTTATTTCCTGCTCCATCCCTGAGAATTTCTGCTGGAGGCTGAACCACCCCCATACAAGTTTCGTCTTCCTAAGCTTCATTATTTAAGCTTACTAAACTTACCCCGTTTAGCGGGAGGTGAACAAATAGCAGAATAACGATAGTTACAATTATTTTCTGCTTGTCCATTAACTTGCTTTACAATATCCCCTGCCAATATGGCCGAGTGGGTAGAGGCGCCGATAGACGGTCCTAATCAATTTTGTGGTGTAGATTCAAAACTAGGTCGTTGACCAATTTTTGTGACAATAAACTTAAGGAACTTGAGTTTATTTTTGTGACAATAAACTTAAGGAACTTGAGTTTTGAATACTTATGGTGGGAACAGAGCAAATGAAATTGATGTTATAATCGCGACAATTTTAACAGACAGTCAGTATGGATATGCAGAGAATAATAATAGTAAAATTTAAGGACGCAGCCTTTAGTTTGATCCCTTTCCGGGATTGAAAGCAATTTCAGGGAGTACACAGCCGGCGTGACTTTCAAAAATAAGCAAGAATCGAAGCGTTCAGTAACAAGTTACGAACACTGGGGAATATATAGACAGGTTCTTTAATAATTTCGCGGCAGTGTGTCTTCTACACTGAGTTAGAGACATGGGACTCGTAGGCTCAAAGGACTTGAAATTCGAAACCAATTTCAAACGACGCGCCAAATAATGATAAGATCCAAACAGCTTGCCTGCTGCCCATTTCGGAACCGCTTCTCCATTGTGACATGTTGGTTAAGAAACTCGTCATTTGCAAAATGAAGAAATTTCTGTTCGAATACATTTTCCGATCGCGAGCAGTACATTGATACCCAATTGATATCGGGAGCGTTGAAATCTCCAAGTATTAATAAGTGTTTGCTAAGGCAGATTTGCTTTACCTCTGTGATCAGTGCTCTGTCCGTGTCCGTTCACTGTCCTGGGGGTCGATATACCACGGCAATACGGAGGTCTGGTTGGTTTGGGCCTTTCAGTTTACAACTATTTCGCGAGACGAGTTCCTATTTGGCGACGGCCCATCCGGAATGAAGTCAATGCCTTCTCGTATGAATAGTGCGATTCCACCACCACTACATCCGTTTATATCCATGCTGATAAGCTGAAATAATAATAATAATAGTTGTATTTAATGCCGGTTTACAGGCATTGTCAGATGAAATATTCAGTGCGTAGAGGCTGGCAGTGAAAAAAATACTCCTGAATATATATCATTATAAATGTTTTGCCTATCTTTATGTTATTCAGGAGAAAAACTGCCGCCTGTAAGGATATAGCAATTCATATCAGGGAAGGGTTAACACAATTGCAGTCTGTATGCAGTCTCTCTGTCTTTGCTAGGAACCGGGATTCTGCCTCAGGCCAGAAAGTATCCGTGTACGGTTGCTCACTGTCTGCCGAAGAAGTCAGCGGGTGCAGGCTGCAGAGACGGTGCCGTATCCCTCAAGGTAACACCTGGGATCGGGTTCAGATGCCGCGCACTCCGTCAGACAGGAAAACAGATTCTACCGTGTCGGTGCCCAGAATTCTTGGAAACTGTTCTGAATGCAAAAAACTAGTAATAGTTATCTTAAACAAAGAAAAACTCCGCTGGATTTTTATATTAAGGGGAAGTTTATTCCACATGGTCATGGCATTTACCGAAAAGAACCGTCGATACTTAACTGTGTGAGCTAATGGAAGAAATAAAAAGACATTGCGATGACTGCTGCGCCGAGGATTGTCAAGCTGCCTCACAGTGGTAAGGGGATTAAATGTACGACTATTCAAAAGCTTACACAGCAAAAAGAGTCCCTTCTGCACTCGGAAAAACCATAAGGGATCAATGTTTACAAGCCCACAGCGTTCTTAATACGACAGATTACGGTGCTTCAACGATAAAATTCTTTTCGTGAAGAATTGCTGGACCGATTCTATTTTCTTCCGTTCGCTAGCGTGCAGAAAGCTTAATAGAAACGAGCAGTATTCCAGGCCAGGTCTAACGTGCATTTTATAAAGGTGGAGTCTAATATCAATAGTTTTAAAATTTTGGAGGATAAACCCGGCAGTTCTGCGTGCTTTGGAGACAATCAGGGCGCAATGCTCTGAAAGATTGAGACCGTTGGAATATGCTATGCCCAGGTCCTTAACAACGCCAGGTACATTTATATCGTGGCCTTCTATGCTTAGATGAGGCTGATGGTTGTCACCGACAACCATAACGGAACATTTGTGCCAAGAAAGGGAAAGGCGCCATGTGCCGCCCCACTGGGCAAAGGCCTCGAGATCATTTTTTACTAGATCAAGCACGGTGTCGCGATCTGCCGGCTTGTATCGATAGGCAACTTTTAAATCATCGGCATACATAAAGGGCCTACCATTTCGAAATAAACCTGGCACATCATTAACAAAAAGACAAAATAAAAGTGGGCCTAGCACACTACCCTGAATAACTCCACTCCTCACACGTGCCGAGTTTGAGATAGCACTGGAGATCTTAACATGTTGTGTACGAGAGCTCAGGTAAGAAGATATCAAATTCAGAAGTTTACCACATATACCGAAACAGGAGGGTTTCAGGAGAAGAAGGGCATGGTCAACACGATCGAAGGCCTTGGTGAAATCGAAATAGACTACGTAAAGTGCAAAGCCATTATCCCAAGATTGTAGAACATGATCAAAGAAAGAGAGCTGACATGTGTCACAAGACCTTGTTTTGAGGAACCCATGCTGGGCTGCACTCAATAGGTTATTCTCAGTTAAATGATACATCATCTTATCTTTGATCAAGGTCTCCAGGATTTTCGAAACTACGAATAGTGTGTTGATTGGCCGAAAATCGTCAAATGACGTAGATTGACCGTGCTTGGGGATAGGTAGAATGTGCGATTCCTTCCATACACTGGGAAAGGTTTCACTTTCAAGAGCTAGATTAAATATCTTACATAGAAGTGACGAGAAAATATAATTAGCATCCGCCTTTATAATACTGATCGGTACGTCATCTGGTCCAGGACTATAAGATTGACGAAAACGTCGAATGGCTACGGTTACGTCCCAGAGGGTAAAAGTTATGGTCTCGAGGACGGCACCGGTCCAAACCTGGATGGGTGGAGGGGGAGCGGTCGAATTTTCAATAAATGTTCTGGACAAGAAAACGTTAAAACTATCAGCCGTCAATTTGTCATCAACTACAGGATTGCCAACGGAGTCCAGTAAGACTGGATGCCATGTTTTACTATTGGTTCTTATTGCGCGTGAAAACATTTCGCTACATTTAACGAACGGTTTTCGACATATTTAACCTCTTCGGCTAGCCGTTTTTCTTCAATTAGCCTCTTGGCCTGCTCAAAAATACGGTGAATCAAGGGCAGAATGGAAATGTCGTTTTGCAAATGGAATCGACGAGAGAGTTTACGCCACCTACGGCGAAAAGATAAAGGGAGATAAACCTCATCAGTGACATTAATTAATTTCTTACGGGGAACAAAACGAGAAATAAGTGGATCTAAAACTTCGTAAAGCATACCGGTACAGGTGTTCACATCCTGACACATAAATAAATTAGACCAGTCGTGGGAATTAAGATTTATCAATAATTCTGTCGAAAGCGCTAATCAAAAATCAAAGAAAAAGCTTTATTTTTTGGAAAGCGTTTCATCGGTTTCGAGTTGTAGTGTAGAAACAACAATATCATGGTCTGATTTCCCAAGTGGGCCTTATGATGACACTGTCAAAGGCAGGCAACCTCTGCAGAAGATTAGATCAAGTATGCTTGACCCTCGGGTAGGGAAGTCAACAACCTGGGTCCACATGCCAATATCTACGGCCTCGAGGAAGTCCTCTAACTTTATGGGTCCTTAGGGGACCGGAAACCAGCGAATGTCAGGAAGGTTGAAATCACCTGCAATTAAGCAATACTTAAAATTTAAGTCAACTGCAGGTAAGGTAATTTGAAGCCAGCAGCTCTCGTCAACCGCAGTAAAATTTTGGATGATCTAAGGTCCGAACTGCCAGCGCTTGTTTAATATAGATACAGCTTCCTCCACCACGACTGTCACGGCGATCATTTCGAGTACAAGTATAACCTATAAGAGAGAGTTCGGGGTTGGCTACGGAAGGTGTTGCACATGTTTCAGTTACTATAACGATATCTGGACAGTGGACAAAGACTAGAGTCTGAAGCAGGGGCATTTTATTAAGCAAGGATCTGGCATTTAGAACGAACAGTTTAAGTGGGCAAGGTGGTTGTTTTTTTAGGGAGGGTGGCTAATTCATCCAGTGGTTCACGGGCCACTGAACATAGGGGGCGGGTGCTCCCGCCCTGTACTGGAAAAAGGTGGGATCATACGCGCCTGATGTGGGTGAAGGGGAGTAAAATATGGAGGTGGAAATGACAGACAGGGGAACTGAGCACAACTGCTTGCTATTGGGGCATGACCGAAAAATCCCTGGACAGGATACTGCAAAGTATTGCTATTAAGGTGACACAGAAGGTCAGGTGAGTCTAGTAGTCCAGCAGGACCCTTTGTATTGAGAGATAACTGGGGAAACGACCGTAGAGAAAATTGGCTGCGGGGTGGGGATGCACTGTTGTGAGTGGCACAGAAGCACTATTTTTGGGCGAGAATGCTTGTATGTTTCGTTTATTAGCCTCAGTATGAGGTCTGGGTGAAAGCTGAAAATTCGTTGTTGTTGGGATGGGGATGTTTTTGGGAGAAATAGGCGATCGTAACGGAGTAGTTTTCGTGGAGAGGCTAAATTTTTGCGGTTTTCGAGTGATTGAGACTTTAGCCGGACTTGTCTTTGAGCTAGAAATCTGCGTTGGTTTACCGGGAGTTACTGGTAAACTTGGTATGGGTATGGTAATAGGAGGAGTACTGCCGTCTTGAGAACGAAAAAAGGAAGTACTGTTTTCTTGGGATCCCAAAAGATTAATCAAGGTCGGTTTCCGTGCAGTGTTAGCTGGGGATTCAGATGGCGAAGCCGTAGATGAAATTGGAGGTGATTTGTTTGACATGGCAACAGCGGTAGTCATTTCTCTGTTGCTTGTCGACAATTTAAAATTTTTCAGTTTTCTCTGCATTGGGGTGAGGTCAGGGGAAACCTAAGAATGCCATTTTCGAAAATGCTCTACTTATCTCCTTCCTAGAGAGTATGAAGTCAACTTCTATCAATGAAACGAGCGTGACTAATATGGGGTCATTACGACTGAGCGAGTGGAGTCGTTAAGCATACGCGACTCGGAAACCCAAGCCACTGCTTTCCAGAAACGAACGCGCGCCGTCAAAAGCAGATATGTAACTGGGAATATTACGCAGTATAAAATGAAACTTGCGTTTTATCCGTTCTTCGGTTTCGGAGCTAATTATCCCAATGACTTGAAAAGCCTGTTGGATAACTGTGTCAGAGGCATTGGTTATAGTTCCTTTAAGCAAAAATCTACTAATTCGTCAGACGACGATCGATTAACGCAGTACGAGGTATAGGCTTGGGCAATCAGAGGATCAAGAGGTTCTAGAGTTACCAAAGGGATTTTAGAGTTGACAATATCTACAGAGGGCTGCGAAGTCTCGCATTCGCTAGATAGGTCCCCTTCCATTACTCTATTACTCAAGGATGGAGGGGAAGCTGCAACCTTTCGTCTTTTTGCGAGTCGCTTGCGGGACATCGTAAGCTAGTGGTATACTTAAATAGGCTAAACTGGCAGATGATTTCAAACAGTAACTAGAAAACGACAAACCGAGCACAATTTTAACCACATTTATGCAAAGTGCAACTAATTAGTCCAATTGATTATTTGGCTGCCACAAATAATATGGAGCAGTAAAAAGAGCTTTTTTAAACTAACAATTAATAGACAGTTCACTGCTAGGGGCAATAAATATGGTAAAATAATCCGTTCACTTATCTTCAAAAATCGGTGCACGCGCCCTTGACCTTGACCGTCTATCCTGACTTGTGTGTGTGCAATTTGTTCATTTAACTATGTTTCAGTTAGAGCTATGAAGTCAGATTGTAATGGTCCACGACCAGTTTGATTTCATCCATTTTGTTCATGGACATCTGTTTCCATCATTGTCATCTTGTTTTGCTCCCTCAGTTTCTGAATATTGTTGGTTCTTTCTTGCACATGGTGATTATTGCTGGATATTTCGCAAGATCTATCCAGTAGTCTGTCTGGATGCAGATCTAAAGGCATTTAGTAGGGCTTTTGACCGGCGTGGTTGCCATCAATTTCACCTGATGTTCCCACAAAAACGAGTGCACCCTTTTGACGATTTTGTTGTCTAAAATTTTCAAGTTTTGTTCCCCCTCGTATTGACGTCTTTTCAATTCTGCTACCAGTGTCCTCATTTTCATCTGATCGGTGGGAGAGTAATTCGGCTGAAAAAAACACCACGAGTATTCTTTCGTAGTCGGGACTTTCGAGAGAGCATTAGATCTACCTGCTGTTTGCTCATCAAGTCGACTTTTAACGATCTTGGTCGCACCTCATGCGTTTCATTTCTAATGAGAGGCCCCAATCGAAATATATTTTTAATTTCGACTATCACACCAGTTTCTCGCGTCTCATTCAATAACTTTTGGAATGTCAGCAGATCCTGTTTTGCCCTTTCTGGTCAGTTGCCTGATGTTGGAGTGGGCGCATTGGCTGACGGATCGGCGTACCCGTCTTCGCTTGCCACAGCACGACCTGGCCCCGATAACGCACACACCAGGATTTACTAACTCAGGGGATATGGAGCAGCCATCGCCGTCTGACTTTCAGTCCACTGGTCAGCCACTCGACACATACAGCACATACACTGAGCCGACGGCGTGGTCTGGTGTAAGCGTCAGATTGGCAGCCTTTCCAGCCATGGTTTCTAGGAAACCGTGATATACTCAGGTACATGGTTATTGTGAGGGTCTTGTCGATGTATTGGTGAAAATAGTGTGAACTGATGAAGCTTAGCCTCCAGTGGTTTACCGCAGGTTTTTGTGAATGTGCATGTGTCCGAATAGGCCCATGTGATGTGTGAATGTGTGGGAGCAGATAGGGCAGTGGAGGTGGGCACGTCAACTGTATGTCGGAGCCCAAGGCGCTGGTTCACCAGCCTCCGTGCGATGGATTCGCAGGAGCCCGATCAAACCGATGCGTGAGTTTAATTTGCGGGCGCAGTTTGGGCAGGAAATCGGAAGAGGCTGAGGGGGATGTCATTCATGGTAGTGGGGTAGTTATAAGAATGGCTGGAGCGGAGGATGTGTATTGGGTATCAGTGTTGTCGGCATTGCGGTGATTTCCGCTGTCATGGATGCGCATGTGACCTAAAAGGCCCATGCGATGAGTGAATGCACGAGGACAGTGAGGGCAGTGGAGGCGGCGATCTTTGCAGTGTTTTGGAGCTCCAGGCACTGGTTCAACAGTCTCTGTACGATTAATTCGCAAGTGACCGACCAAGCTGATACGTGAGGTGAATGTGCGGTCGCAATGAGGACAGTTTAGGAGAGAGTCCTCATCACTGATGGTGTTAGTGTTTGTGGTGGTGGTGGTGGTGGGGGTAACACGTTCTGAGCATTGTGATGTGGTCTCGATGATGGTCGGACTAATGAAATTGATGCCAGGGGTGAGGGTGGGGGAGTCCGAAAGAGGGTTGACAGAAGTTGACGTAGAATTTTAAATTGTCGGATTGTTAATGCATTGCGTCTGAAGATTTCCGACCAGGCCGATTTGAGCGCGGAATTCGCTGTGACAGCACGGACATATTGGAAGGGCCTGGGAATTGGTGATGTTGGTCCGGGGTGCTGGTGACATTCGTGACACTCTTTTGGTCTTGGCAGTGGCGATCCTCTGGCTTCGTAGATTGCTGCCCCTGTCTTCACTTTTCTTCTCCAAGCCAATAGATTCCGTGCAAGGTCCTCCCAGGACTCCGTATTGATCTGCAATTGCTTCAGGGAGGTCTTCAGAGTGTCTTTGTAGCGTCGTACTTGACCCCCTTGTCGACGAGAACCCATGGTGACATTTCGATAGAAGAGTCGTTTGGGTAGCCTTTCGTCGTCCATCCGCACAAGGTGACCACTACAGTGCAGTTGCAGTTGTTTCAACTGAGCGTAAATGTTGAGAATGCCTGTTCGTTCTAACACTTCCGTGTCCGGTATCCAGTCTTGCCAAATAATATTTAGTATTCTGCGGAGACAGCTGAGGTGGAAGTGGTTGAGCTTCCGCGCCTGCTTTTGGTAGATCGTCCACGTCTCCGCTCCATACAGCAGCGTCGGCAATATGACAGCTTTGTACATCTTGAGTTTGGTGCTGAGGTGGAGACCATGTCGATTCCAGACCACATTTACATGCGTCTAAAGGCTTGGCTGGCTTTAGCGATCCGATGGGTGATCTCATCGTCGACTTTGGTGCTGCTTTAGAGATTTCTGCCTGGGTATGTGAAGGTATCCACAGATTTACGTTGGGCGCCATTGACATTGATGTGAGCTGCGGTGTAGTGAGTGTTGGGCTACGGTTGATGCATCACAACCGTTTTCTCAGTGTTGATGCGAAGTCCGAAGTTGTCACAGGCGGCAGCGAAGAGGTCCATGCTCCTTTGCATTTCCTCTTCTGTCATTGTATTGAGTGTGCAGTCGTCAGCGAATAGGAGTTCGTGGATAATGGCTGTGGAGACACGCGAGTAGAAGTGCATCCGTCGTTGGTTGAGGAGTTGGCCTTTCAATAGACTCTGCACATTTCTGTACATCATTGTCATCTTGTTTTATTCCCTCAATTTCTGAATATTGTTGGTTCTTTCTTGCACATGGTGATTATTGCTGGATATTTCGCAAGATCTATCCAGTCACCTGTCTGGATTCAAATCTATAGGCATTTGGTAGGGCTTTTGACCGGCGTGGTTGCCATCAATTTCACCGGATGTTCCCACAAAAACGAGCGCACCGTTTCGACGATTTTGTTGTCTAAAATTTTCAAGTTTTGTTTCTCCTCGTATTGACGTCTTTTCAATTCTGCTACCAGTGTCCTCATTTTCATCCGATCGATGGGAGAGTAATCCGGCTGATTAAACACTCCATGATGATTCTTTCGTAGTCGGGACTTTTGAGAGAGCATTAGCTCTACCTGCTGTTTGCTCCCCAATGCGACTTTTAACTTTCTTGGTTGCACCTCATGCGTTTCATTTCTAACGAGAGACCCCAATCGAATGAGCTTTTTGATTTCGACTATCACACCAGTTTCTGACGTATCATTCAATAAATTTTGGAATGTTCGCATCTGAAAGAATTCGCCAATGAATTTTCAGACTCTCTGTCAGTGCACTTTTAAAAGTCAAACTTTCCTATCGATTGGAAGCTGGCACATATAACTCCCTTATGCAAATCGTTAGCCCTTGTGTCAGTGACAAACTGCAGGCCTCAATGCTTGACGCGCATCCTCGGCAAGGTTATGGAAAGAATCATCAAGAGCAAATTGGTGAAATTCCTAGAGACTCATAATTTGTTATCTAACTGTTAACACGGGTTCCAAAAAGAACGATCCTGCATGACCAAATTGCTGTAATCTCTCCAGAGCTGAACAGACATGCGGTTCACAATACCTTCGGTGGCTTTTAAAAGGCCTTCGACACTGTGCCACACCAGAGTCTGTTGTACAAGCTAAAACTAATTGGAATCAGAGGTAACCTCTTCAAATGGATCGAAAAGTTCCTGGTGGGTCGGCGAGAGGTTGTGTGCATCGGCCAAGAGAGGTCAAGTTCTGCTGCGGACAAGATTGGGGCTCCTGAGTTTTCAGTACTAGGACCAATACTGTTCCTTATATACGTTGAGTTTTGTGTCAAGAATCTGCACTGTGAAGCAGCAATGTTTGCTGACGATGTTTGCCCTGCCGAGGAAGATAAACTACAGGTCAAGTTAACTCGGTTGGAGGAGTGGTCGAATAATTGGCTTTTGCAGTTCAACGTCGGTAAATATACAATAATTCGCTTAGGCAACCATGCAGATCTACCGACAGTAGAAGCTACTTTCTCAACGGTAAAGCCTTACAAGACTTGGAAACCCATAATGACCTTGATGTGCTGACGACAACCACCTTAAAACCATCCTCTCACTGCTCTAAAGAGGCGAAGAGCGCAATGACTGTGTCGAATAAATAAATAAATTGTATATTTAAGGCCCCGAGAGCCCCATCATTTCAAACTTAGTATTGTGGTATAAATAAATCAAAAATGGATAATTGCTGCAATATGTGAGCGGCCATAGTAACAGCAGAAATGAATAATATGGTAGGCATATCCGATTCAGAACGATTTGCCATTTTAAAACAATAGTCAACAATCTTTGATATATACGATGAACTTGAAAAAAAAGTAGTAAAAAAATTCCTACGGTTAAATTGGAGGTGGAGTTCGGCGAGCCACCAATTTAAAAAAATAGGAGAAAAAAACTGCTTCACTAAAAAATTAATAGCTAGATGCAATGGGATAGTATTGTGATGTTGCTGAAAACGTATGACGGTTCGAAACGCTCCTTGTCATGTGAGAGATAATAAAGCAGTCAGAGCTACTGTTGGCAACCGCCAGTGGAGGTGAGAGAGGAGGAACTCCTCGTGGAGATCAGCGTCGAAACGAAGAGGGGACAGTAGAGGTCATGAGATCATCATCGAGATGTGACCGTGCTGACTGCATAGTCCACAAATCAAAGAGGCAAAACCATCAGAACCCGCCTTGATCATCAACTGAACCTGGAAACCATCTTCGGGGTTGCAAAATCAAAGGAAAGTATCAAGGTTGGCAAGAGTTGGCGATGCTAGTTTAAAAGGGGGGACGAATGCAATCAACCGAGCCTTTCTGGATTTCAATGAAGATCTCTTCGCTAAGATTATGTGAACATTCGTAAGGTGCATTTGGAATATGCTGTACAAGCCTGGAGACCCTGGACAGTGAAAGAGGACAAATAAGAGCTACCAAAATGGTTAGGAGTGAAAGTTCCTTGCCATATAAAACCCCTCCTCTGGAATCTTAATCTGTTCCCTTTGAGTTATACGCAAATGCGCGGGGAAAACCTGCAGACATTTCGCATTGTGAAGGGATTGGATGTTTGCCTGGAATTCTCGGACTTTTTGAATTTGCTGCCACAAACTGTCACCTATGGAAACTGCGCGTTCAGCAGGCGAGACTGGATGTGCGCAAGTTCTACTTCTCTGTCAGAGGGGTTAAACCGTGGAATGTCCTTCATGTAGGCATTGCGATGTCACTATCGCTGGAAAGCTTTAAAAGGAACCTAGACAGTTGTATGTTCCAAAATGAGCCGGAGCGATTAGGGATTTAACTTTACCCTTGGGACTAATGGACCACTTGTCATATTTTATGATTTCCGTTGACTTTTTGTGACCCACGTGGTTCCTCTGTACAATGCACTTACTTTCACTTTACAGATAGGTACTCAAAGGCGTATGCCTATTTCCCTCATTAAGTGGAATTGTACCTTATGGTTGATCGTTCTAAAAGGGTACTATTTTGAACAACTAGGGGTACAGGAAGCTTGGCGGGGCCAAAACAAAGGAAACTACACTTGGATAGAGGAAAATCCATCTGTCAAATACAGCTCCAACGCAAGAGCACAAATAGGTCAGTTTTGCTTATTGGCAGTTTCCTTAGAAAATAAATAGGTTTATCGATTTGGCATTGCTTGTGCGCCTCCAAATCTGCTTGGGCGCCGTCAAAATGAGTAAATGCACTTAAGATTATCTTCGTAAACCAAATTTTGTGCACTATTGAGTACTGCTGGAATTTTATTTATGTATAGAATGGAGAGAGAGGGAACAAAACTATGCCTTGAAAAACCTCGCTCGTGGTCATCTGAGGCGTCGAGTAGCTAATACCTACTAAGACATTTTGGCTGTGGTTAGTAAAATAGGAACATATGAAGCCAAGGGGAGGAGGCCAGAGGCCTAGGACTTACGGTTTCACTAGAAGACGTCTGTGCGGAACATTGTCGAAGGCTTTTATCAGGTCAGAATAAGATCATAACCACTGACTGCTGCTCATTACGAAGGGAAGTGACGAGGTTATGAAAAGCTAAGTGACACACTTAGCGTGATCTTCCAGGTAGAAAACCCTGTTGCTAGTCGCTTAGAAGCTTATTTTTGAGATAAATCAAGAATTTGATTAAAAAGAATTTTTGAATAAGTTTAAATTGAGTCTGGGTTTTGTGAAGGCGTCGATAGTTATGTAGGTCCGAACGAGATACGGACATGAAGACAGGAAGAATACTAGATGTCTTTCATGAGTCAGGAAAGGATCCGTTTAAAATATGCTGTGTTTTCTAATTATTGCACGGACATATTACTTATTTTTGCTTGTCAACCCTTGTGGTTCGGTCTTCACACAGTGTTTTCCTTGAAAATAAAATTTGTTTACTTGGCGTATCCCACGGAGCCATGCGAGCTTTTTTTATACGACCTATCCCACTGCTCATTCCTGACAAATGTTAAGTCCTCCACTTGTATGCTGACATCACGCAGATATTTTCAGAAAGGAAATTAACTATTGAATAGCTAAATAAGCGGACTTCGCATCAAATTGAATAAACTTTAAGCAAACCAAAATGAAAGGTTATTACAAGGCGGCACCCCCAAAGATATAGGCGAGCGGCAGGAGTTTCGCCGCGGCGTGGGCTACTTGCTCTGCCGTTTGTTCGGAGGTTCGCTTTCTTTTGTATATACTATATTACGTTCTTCTATCCTATCGAAAGATTTTCCAGTATAATACGTATATGCAACTGCAAAATCTCTCGGATATTCGAATATGTATCCATATTCCTTTACTGTCAACCATAAAAACAGGGAACGCACCGTTCACGTTATAACATCTCTCCTTACCGGTAATTAACTGTCAGCGTGGCCAGAAAGAAGGGCTCCCCGATAATGTTGTATTTATCTCTGTCTAGCCCTGCACAAACAACTCAGCTTCCTGGGTCTATATGTGCCTAGTGGTCTGATTAGCTCACTGGGAACAGCTGAAACGCGTAACACAGCTACTGACGCCAATCACGCAACTGGACTGTTAGGAAGCTTTTGGCTGCAAGGGTTACTAACAGGAGTCAGCCAATCACAAAACTACAGACTTTTCTTAGGAGGTAGCTCTGGACGAGTTTTCTAGAGGACCATTTCTTGCGAAGTTTTCGGGAGAACATTACCCGCCATCGGACTAATCGTCCATGCGCAGCTCAAATGTTCTGAAGCCGAAGTTATGTCGTGTGGTCTGTGCAAATCATAAACGTTTGTCTAGGCAGAACATACAAGCATTAAATGCACATAGTCATTGTGAAGAGCTCTCCGTGTTAAATGCTGCAATTTAGCTTGGTTTTGGAGGTTTTTTATATAAGTATACTGGTCCCTTTACTCCGTTCTGGCTGTTCCAATCTATAGTTTCCGCCCAACATCAATGTGAGATACCTGAAATATAACCTTACGTTGATAGGCGTAAATAACAGCAAGACACTATCAGTTCGTGCAAAAATAATTTCGTAAGGATATTTCGAATCCCGGAAGGCAAAAATGATTCCGAAAATGTTTCCCTAAATATTATACAAACGTCTACAAGTGAATATAAAATAATTTCATAGGTAGGCGTCTATAATATGCTTGAAAAGTTACTACCGGCTACTTAAAGGTGAAATTAAGCACTTCATGCAAATGATCCTATTTAAGGTCTCCTGGGAGTTCATCCACAGACCGCGTGTGCTGCTCAATGTTCTCAATATCTCAATATTATTGCAGCTGTGCTCCTGAGTTAACAAATAGAGAATGGTTACAAGTGTAGTGTTTTAATCCCAACTGGTGCTCATTTGTTCTTCGCTTTTATGCTGTGGGAACGAACCCGTCTGTATTAGCGGGAACCGTGGGGATTCTTCAGAATATTCCCTCCTTCAGAAGCACGCCATGTCTAATCTTAATATTGATGTCTTCAGCGTACGTACTCTATCAAGCTCAACTACAAAGCCCAGAATTGTTACTTCAGACTGCACTTTTTGTCACATTCGAGGCATTCAAGACGAAGCAGGTGATGATATGCAGAACTACTGATTACTAGGTAGCTTTTGACTGAAAAAGTCGTAGCGCACATGCTCCGCTTATATTGACATCATTTTTAAAATCACGCCTTCAGCACGTGACTCGCTTTTCCGATATCATTCCTTCACCACATTCGCGAACTACACTTCCCACTCAACCTACCGTCATCATCTTAATGCTATTACTAATCTGAAAAGTATGACGTCATACGGGTTAATTAGCCAGTTTCTGGTAAGGCGCTGGGTGATCCAGTCCTGCACCAAGCACTGTACCGATACCTCAGCATTCGAGGGCCGAAGGGTATCGTCAATGATTCAACCATTTCATGGGGAATAAAGGCCCTTTATGTTAATCACTATGTTTTACTTCTCCCTGCCAACATCCTGCTTCGAGGCGTAGCGTGAAAAATTAGGTAGCTCCATCTAAGGCATAAAGGGTGGCGTATGGATTAAAAAATGAATAGCATCTGTTTCTAGTGGTTTCGCAGATGGTATTCTATGGAAAGTGTAACTTGCAATCTTTTTTGAGAACTGGTGCGGTCAGGGATGCCCTTGGAAAACGTGAAGATCTATGTTTTTCAGTTTGTTGCATCCTTTCGATAGACTTATTGGCTTTTTGTAAGGGATCTGGTATTGTACTGTCGAATTTCTATGAACTTCTCGTCAGTATTGCTGCCATGCAGTCTGACCCGTACGCATCTTTGGACAGCGTTCGAGTGGCACAAAGAATAATTTTTTTCCGAAAAGTCGATGACACTATATCAAAGTTGTGATACAGCACCGTGATATTTTCCTTTACCATCCGAACATTTAGGATTCCCAGTTTACCATCTCGCGAGTGTTATTTGAGACGCGGCAGCTCCTCTCGGTATCTTATTTACCACACATGTTGAAAGACTTAAGTTCTATCGTTACCAACACCCCATGCCTCTAAATAAATCGTGTCATCCCCCATTCATTATGCAAGCACTAATCAAAAGCTCCGTTTTGTAACTATCTCAATCGTTTGGCAGCGCTGTGGACAGGAAGTCCTCATGAGAGGGAGATTTTAACGCGTCCCTTGTCGTTTTTTGCTCGAATGTATGGTAACCTCGTTGTTTTAACTGGGCATAACTAACGTGGTTTTTATCTTAGTCGAACTTCCTTGTAGCGACGATGTTAATCTCAATCCCTTCTCATGTGCTCACTTTCAGCACCACATCGCTACTTCTGAGGGATGCCTTCATCAAGACCTACCGGAAAGTCAGTAGCTACACTCATTATTGCTCCGTCTTATCTTACGTTGTTCCCTCTACCCCGAGACTAAATAAATGTTTGTTCGTCAGAAATATTTTTGTTAAAATGCCGGTTTGATTGTTTTAAACGCCATATAGCCTGACAGCTTTCCTACTAAAATTACTATAAGTCAAGAATCCATGTAAGTAGTTTTAGGATACGAAGGGAAAAGATCTGTGATCAGAGTCAGGAGCGGTTAAATCACACTAGCCTTGGAAGGATCTGAATGCTTTTATAATACCTGGCCAGTCTGAGTGTCGTGGGATTCAGATGAGACTGATCTACGCAGAAACGAACTCGCCCTCTTTTCGGGTCAGTGTAACAGGGGACGCTCGTGGAGGATTCTTGCGGAGAAGTTGTGTTGACGTTGACGGTTCTTACGTAACTTTCTGAAGCGTAACTCATGGACCTTGTTGAAATTCAGTCAGTGTGGATTATCGCCTTCGGTCCAAGTGTTGAAGACGGCTGCTAAAACTGAGTAGTTCGGAGTTACTCGTTTACGTCATGGCGCCGCGTACTGCTTTTCACTTTAGGGACCGCATTTGTCGTTTCCACCTTTCATCTTTATGCAATCCATGTAGCTGATATGAACTAAGACGACGCGTAGTTGTTCACGTACATGGACGGGATTCTTTCCACTAGATGTAGTTAAGTCCAGTCTGTAGGTATAATTTTATTGCGTAAAATTTGCCAAGTTCTTTTTTTTATCACTCATTAATTGGTGCGTCAGAAGCCCCGGGGATGCTCGCTGTTCGTATTACCTACGCCACTGTGTTTACGCGCATTGACCTTGAACCCCTGTTTTCATCTGTCTGAAATATCATGAGTTTTATTTGCGAGATATGAACTGCGGGGTGTGTCAATGCACGTTAAGTAGCCGACTTACTTCGTCTAACATTAAACTACATCTGTAAGCAGTCTTTCAAATAGGAAATGTTGCTTTGGTGTGGTTGCAAGACTGATAAACACGGAGCTTACTTCCAAATCGTGTACGAGAACTGGATCGATGGCTGAATCTCCCACGCTAATTTGTATTCCCAATCTCAACCTTCGGGGCTGTGTGTTCGTGGTGAAGCACTGGGGTTGGAGCGTGGATGGCTGGCATCTGCTTAAAGGCCATCCTCGTTTCCATTGTCTTTGACTATACTACTTATGTGCTCACCGATCGGGTTATGACACATGCTCGTTCCGTTGGGCTTTAGGACTCGATCTAGAGTTCCACAGGCATTTTCTCATCGGCTAGTAGTATAAACAGAAGGCTACCGAAAGAATATGGGGGACTAGAATGACCATTTCTGGCATATTAGCCGTTATCAACCAGCCATACCCAGCTCGAACCCATGACTCGTTGGTCAGAGATCCAATGCCTTAGCTATTGGGCCACTGGCTTGTCCTGTCGTTTGTGGTCGGATATATTATTAGTGGTAGTGGAATGCTCAGTGACCGCATTACAGAATCTCGAGCCCCTCCAATAGCCACTCAGCGGCTAGTATATTTTAGGCAGGAAAACGTTACCGAGGCTACCGCTGTTAACATGTCTAATGACAACCAATAGGACAATGAGCCTGTAACTCAGTGATTAGGGCATTAGACTTCTAACCCACAAGTTGCTGGTTCGAGTCTCAGGTGTTGCAATATGTGTGGTTGTGTATAACTTGCTGGTGTCTGCTACCAAGCCAGAAAGGACAATTTCAGTCTCCCCCTGGCTTTGTCGGTAATTTTTTGCTGCCTATAATACACTAACCGTTGAGCGGCTGCTGGCTGGGCTCGAGGTTGAGCCCCAAGGAACAACGGAACGCGATCGGTGAATTTCCCACTGCCATTTAACTTGTTAGCCGACGTTAGCTAGACTTAACCAACCCCGTATGTGCAGGAGCCGAGTCTCCATTCTCTGTTCTTTGATTGTTGAGCTTTATTTTGTTCAAAGCTCTATCAATTGAGCCGTTGACAGGACTGTACACGATGGCTCAATTGTAGTGGGTTTTATGTAACGATTCATGGCCAAATAATCCGGGTTCGGATCCCAGGTCATCCAGAACTGGTGTTCTATGTGACTGACTGACGACGAGAGTAAGCTAGCGAAGGCCATCCCAGTCTCCTTTGTCTTTGTTGTTACTACTTCCTATATTATCCACCCCCTAAATGAACTGTGACGTGGCTGTGTTCGACGAACGTGAGTCACCCAGGGTAATAGGACACGCTTATCGGGCGATCTTATCACGCCAGCCACTGCACCTAGTCTTTTCACCGCCCGGCCAACTAGCTCGAACATGGACTGGTGTATCGGGGAAAGAACACAGGGTTAATACTGGCATTCTCGCACATGCAATACTTGCCTCCTCTATGTGAACCTTGTTGCACGCGTGGACGAGCCGTCTGGCCTTGTCAGCCACTGCGCTGATGCCCACCTCTTTTGGTCCCCATTTTGTCTTTCAATTTGGAGATGACGGGTGTTGGAAAAGTTAGTGAGATACGTGCGTCAAAAAATTGGCTTTATTATGAGCGCAATTACGTGCAAGTCACTGCTGAACCCACTTTCGTGAGACAGCAGTGGGCCTTTTCGTCTGCGACGCTTGAGTTATAATGTATATTCAAAGAATCGAATTACCGGCACGTGACTGTCATTACCAACGCTTGCTACCATAGTGACTACTTCGCGATACCCAGGTGTGTTTCCCTTGCTTACCCAACTTGTAATCGTCCGCTGGGTGTTTATTTAGCCTCTCCCCTCTAAGATTCTTTCTGGGATTTGAGCGAATCTCAGTCATTCGACCGTACAACTACAGCTTATTCCTCTATTGAAGCATTCAAAAATATGGACGTGGTGGTTTCTAGATTGAGCGCTTAAGAAAACCTGCTTGGGCAGTCAGCATTCTGGGTAGAACCACTAGATCGCATGTGTCACTGTAAGTTGGGTGGGTAATCACAACCAAATGGTGGAAAACTCAATGCTTTCGGTCGGTGTTTCGTAGTTCAGGTGGTTAGAGCGTTTGACTTTACTTCGACCTTGCCGTTTCTGTCACGGATTCGAACCTCGCTGAGTCTATTGCAATTTTTCAATTTTGGGTAGTCGAGTTAAGCCTCCCACTGTAATCGCAAACCTTACTGAAACCCTTTCGATCAGGGTGTCCCTGTGATAAGGGGTCAATAGATTTATCGGTCTGGCGCTGCATCCAGAGTCCAACGCAGTCTCCTACGGACTAGCGTTACTGATGTTTGATTAGTCCCTGTCCCCTATAACTGTTGCCTGTTTGTTGTCGCCTTTATCTCTGACGACGGACTCCTGTACGTATTCGAAAGCTCAGGTGATAAATAAATAGCTCCGCCGATCGAACAACTTTATTTTCTTCCCTGTCATTTTTTTCAGAATTTTGGTTTGGCACAGTCTCAAGCCTGCTTATTTGACTTAGTCATGGTTCTCTGTCAAAAGCTGTTACAGTACGCCAGGTGGTCCCGTTCTATCTCCCGCCCGTGCACCTTGCTTCGTCGTCGCTTCTCGGCATTGGAGGAGCCCGGCCCTGCTGAAGTCGCTGAGCTCGGCGATGTAGAGGATGTTCGCTCGCCCCCGGCCAAGGGATTAGCGGCCTTACGCATCAATGAGGGCGGCAACATAAATAGAGCTGATCTAATTGGCACTGTCACGGAACTTAAGGTGAGGATTTATCCGGTTTTCTAAGGTCCTACAATTCCATCTCACATCAGGTTGAACATTAAAGCAACAGGCGTCTGGGTTCATGTGCCAATGGATTTATGAGCTTCGTAAGCAACAGTACTGTCTCGTGCATCCTGTAGAATTATGTTTCGTTCAATTCAGTTATCCACAAACCATCTCTTTTGCCCGATTTCGCCTCATTTACCTAACTTACAAAAATCAAAGGTAGATTTCTTATATTGGATATATATTTTAGTATATTTAAGGGTAATAGACATTACCTTTCAAGACCCTATTTAAAATGTTTATTTTCTACCGCCGTTTTATATAGAGGTGTCGAGGTGTCAAAGTATGAACTCGAACAGTACTACTAGGGGATACCGGCGCAAAGGCGACGGTAGACGGAACCTCTCACCGTTTCTGACTTATGTGTAATTTATTCTAGACACCTGAATATATAAGCGATGGTATGTCCGTTCTTCCGTCACAGACGACTTTCACCGCGTTCCCCACTGAGTGGACGCAGCAACGTCGACTTGAGCGTCACGTAGTTGACGTTGAGGCCGACTTTTGCTGCATCAACTGCACTCTCTTCCTTTGCCCCCCCCCCCCCCAGGTTCTGTGCCGAGACGACCGGAGGTGGGCTCCGGCGCAGTGGCCGGCAAAACTATACAGTCTGTCTACCGCGCCACACACGAGCTGGTTTCCACTGCATGCACCAGGGTATGGGGAGGCTGACTCGGATCTCAGATGCGTAGGAGTACAATAAACTACATTAAGACTGAATTATTAAGCCTGCCCTTGTCGGTATCCATCTTATATTTTCTGCGTGGTCACTTTTTGTCCTGTTAGGTAATCGTCTTTTCGTTATATCGCCAGCCTCTTCGAAGCTGACTTGCTCTGGTAAGCCAAACAGGTTGCTGTTCGCCCATTTCTCTGTGAAGAAACATCAAAAGACCTACTCAATCAGCTTATCTACTACTTATTCGTAGTCGTACGCCTTACAGAGAAGCGTGATCTTAAAGAACCTTGCGAAGACCTTAGCACTGGGTCTGTGTCCTTCCTGAATATAGATACTAGGTTCTCTATTTTTCAGTGACCGCGTTGCTTCCGTAAATGGGTAATTTTCCGAGGTTTGACGATCGCAGAATGTAATCTATCCACCATCAGGTTAGCACACCCTATCCACTGCAGCCGTTTCACACACTTTTTGATTACCCGACAAAGGAGGCCAGCTCCAGGGGGATTGGATCGCTGCATCAACGGCATGATTTATTAACCGAGTGGGTCATCTGGTGTCGGGCTTTTAAATGCACAGCCAGTGGCTTTAATGCGTTTTCACTCTATAATTCTCAAGACGGAAAGCGAGACCTACTAATGCTTTGGTGCGATCGTTTATTTCAGTCATCTCTAAGATCTGCTTGAGCTAGCGCCTATTATTGGTTTCATTGTACGGTCGGACTGACCTCTTGTTTCCCCTACAGTCCGTCTTTGGTTGTTGCCATTTTGTTTAAATTTGAGCTCGTTTTATAGTTATTTGTCCATTGTCATTACCGTCAGCTGTGATCCTACTTTTCGCGGCCAAAAATTATACAAGGTGGAGGGGCGTAAGAATACGAATGAAAAATGGGATTAACGATTCATCCAACATATTCAAAAATGGGGCGTTTTGTCTGTGGGGAACCCGCCCGTACCAAGCCACCTCGGGAAAATTGAGGCTGTCTATATCAGCCATTAATATCTGTTAAAGTGAACATATCAGGCAGTCACTCAATTCCCAGTGGGTCTACTGACTTCGTCTTAGTTTCTACCCAACTGTAGAATAGGTTGTCTATTCGCTTTATTTATGTCACCGTCCAACTGCCCACTTTCCTATTTCGGCTAAGGTGGATTTAGACAAACGCATTTCACTCGTAATATGGTCATTGCACATTCGTAGGACATAACAGTCATGCGTCGTCTCCCTATCAAATTCTAATCTATTCCATCCTTAGTCTGCCTTAGTGTTCGACATTCTTTGGAGTGGGCTCTTGGCTCTTCAGAATCTTATTTTCGTCACCCCCTGATGACCATGCACGTATATAACTTGCAGTCGCTCAGTTGCATGATTTGGATGTGCTTTTTAACCAAACCAATCAATCAATCCTGCCAAATCTTGCTACCAGCCGCTTGTGCATTTCGATTCGCCTAAGTCTACTCGGTCAACTTTGTATCTCCGGCTTCTGCTTGGGTATGCATCAAAGTGATGCGGTGTGATAATTTCACTTGTTGTTACATTATTTGTTCACAAAATTGACAGAACATCTCGCTATTCCCATGTTCTGGCCCAGTTTCCTGAGCTTTTCGATTAGATTTAGGTTCAGTTTCCGATGTCCTTGCACCGGCCAATCCCATTTTCTTATTCAGCTCCTCGCTAGGCTTTCAAAGCCTGATTCTGAGTGGGCAACGGTCTTTCTACGGACCCGCATCCCCATCCTGAGTACTAACGATGCCTTGGATGCCGACTGCACCAAAGTTCCAGACGAATCCGCCATGGTCACTCACCTTCCCTTCCGCATGGTCAACTACCACAATCGGGTGCATGTCTTTGACCGCCGTTTGCTGCCGCTGGTACGACGCACCAAACCAGGCGATCGTATCTTCGTCACAGGGTTCGTCTCCTACTACAAACCCACCCTCTCTGCCAGCTCTCCGGAGGTTGCCCAGGGTCGCAAGATTGGTGCTGTAGTCGCTGAAAGACTCATCCTCCTGGGCCCTTCCAACGAGCCTCTATCGACAGCTTCTGTGCAGCAAGAGGCGGGCATAGTGGAGGTGACGGCGGAGGATGTCCTTTAGATTGACTTTTTTGGCACTTTTATTATCATTACGCATTTCTGATACGCGCTCAGAGTCCAACTTTTCATATTTTTCTGCATCGAAAAATTTTGATACTTCCAGAGAGACCAAATTCACTGGTCTTTCTCCATTCTGTATTCGACTATTTTATACCAAGATTCCATACGTTACTAGGTTTTTTTTTATGTATTCGTGAGCCGTGCTCTCTCGGGGGGAGGGAGGCTTTACTTGCTGTCAGCAGTTTTGGAGTGAAATGGTTGGTTGTGTGGAAGTGGACAGAAAGTACAATGAACATCATAATATTTGGTAGATGGTACAGCGCAAGGCATATCCCAATGACTTGTCAACACAACTGCGGTCTGTCTTAAGCTTAACTGGTTTACGGAGTTTTCCGCTTCACAATGGTCGTGGTTTTTAGCAGTCGGAGCAACTAGCAGTTCAACATGAGATGATGTCAGGGTGAACTGTCGCACGGACGTCGTACGTGACGAGGTTACGTGCGGGCAAGAGGAAAGAGGAAGGATCTACAAGAACAAATTTAGTGAATTACTGTCGTCTCTGAGTGCTTGGCGACTCACCATTTTCAACTCTATTAGAAAGGCATAGGAGGTATCGAGCTAGTCGACCTTAGGTTGTTCGATCTTTTTTCTTCTTTAGCTGCCTCAGACTGTTGGCGGACTGTTGCATGCGTTCTGATTGCCCGTATTTGAACGCACCTCACTTCGGTCGCTTTCAACTAACACCCCGCAACTTGTGACTACTTATGTACTATAGTTATTTCCCCTTGTGTAACCATACCTTTAATTCTTGAAGATCATGCCCAAAAATATTCTTCCTGGTACCCATTTGGTAGTAAGCTACGTTTTCTTCAAATTTCATAGTCGAACAAGTGTTATTTAGGTTTTTTAGCATTTTTCAATTCCAGAAGAATTTTAAACTGAATCTGTCGGCGTATTTACTCTTTATTTTTTACTAAAGGAATACCAAACATTTTTCTATGCCATTAGGAAGATACTGTGTACGTTCTTTTTCACCCTAAATGTTGAAGAAGGCGTAATTTTTTACCAATTGTGTATAAGAAAGAATATTGTTGTTTGTTTTCTATAAAGAAATTTTGCATCTGTTGGTTTTTACAGACGGCCAGAATAAGTGCTTTCAAAGGTCAGCATCTCGGTGTGCCTCACTTATCCTGGAATTATGGTGCAAGATAATTAATAATACATGTCCACCTAAGTAATTCTTCCTCGCCGGAAAGACTTGGGATTTTTCAGTAACTGCAAAGCGCAACGCAGCCATCGGCGGACAAACCGAGGATTTTTGCTGTACCACGTTTTAGTTCATAACTATGGCCTAAGTTTTTCCAGAAACCTTTAGTTATTGATGGTGTTGCCGTATTGCTGCTGCTACTCCATTCTCATTAACTGAAACCAGTGGATAGTGATTCCGCAGGGCAAACCCCATAAGGGTCCACAGGCAATTATTTTTCGTTTCAAGTGAATTTCTATGCCTGGATTTGTTTTTGCAGGCATTTTGTGACACTCGGTGAGCTACTCAAAAGATTATTGCAGTCAGTGACCGATATCTTGACTACAATTTTGAAATATGTTTTCGATTAGAAAGGGTTATGTAAGTGCCTTTGTAATACATATCAGGTGTGGTGGTACTCCCAGGGGTGGCTCCGGCCGCGCCAGCCACCTGCGGCACTAAAAGCCGTAGCTTGGAAGGTTGTCAATTGACGGGATAGCTCAGACCGCAGACTCAGCCCAATGTGTGTTTTGTGTAGAGTGACTGATTGCCGGGCTGAGAGTCAGGCTGCAATCGCTCCTTCTTAATGTGGCCTCTATGGCACTCCCACTCCGTGAGATCCGAGTCAGGTGTGGTGGTACATCCAGGGGCGTCTCCGGCCATGCCAGCCACCTGCGCCCTCTCCCATCTCCGGTCTTCTTGACACTGGCAGTAAACCGGGCTCTGGTGGGGCAGGAGGACAGAGTGCGGTAGATGCAGCGCAAGTCTACTATCACTTTAAACTAAATCACGCGCAAGTCACCGTCCCTGTATCACCCTTCCGTGGAGCATACGGTGGACATCGTCGGACTACGACGGTCAAACTGTGGTGTAATACATATCATTGGGTGGCATAATCCCATGGTATTTCGGACACCATAGTATCCCAGTTCTTGAAAGCACCCCTTTTCGACTACCTACGATGACGAAACTGGGGAAAAGGCCAAATACGTAGTATGCAGTTATTCTTTTGATTTTGGTTTCCCATATTTCATAGGAAACACCCAAAAATATCCTTTCTTGGACACATTTGGTGGCCAGTCGGGTGTTCATCAACTTTGATAGCCGAAAAAAGAGTATCTTTCGGTTTTGAATGTATTTTCTTATAATTAGATTTTTTACTGCCATAACATTGTATCCCTTCGTGTGGTAATGCTCCTTCTGAATTATACAGTACAGTACAGCCCACTATATGATATCTTCTTACTTTCCTAGATAACTGTATGATGTTCCTTACAACTGAAGTATATGGCTTGTAGACTTAAAACCCTTAAGGCAAATTCAAGGGCATCTGGGGCTCAAAAATTATTTGGACATTGGAAAACTGTATATACCTTTATAAAGTACAGTACAGTACAGCCCACTATATGATATCTTCTTACTTTCCTAGATAACTGTATGATGTTCCTTACAACTGAAGTATATGGCTTGTAGACTTAAAACCCTTAAGGCAAATTCAAGGGCATCTGGGGCTCAAAAATTATTTGGACATTGGAAAACTGTATATACCTTTATATACCCTTACTTTGAGTGTGGAATTTGAAGAAGAAGAGTGATGTTCTAACAAATTAGTAAAACAAACGGTATTTTTTCGATGATTTTGGTTAACTATATTCGAATTTATAGGGGCGTCGAAAATCCCCTTAAAAGGCACATTACTTAATTAGTCCTTTTCTCTGAGTGTGATTTTTGCAGGCAGTCGAAAAGAAGTGTACTCGAAAGCCAATATTCCGATGTGTCGGAAATATTATGGGATCGTGCCGAATGGTAGTCAATAATAGAGTCCTACTTAAGTAATCCTTCCTAGTCAAAAATGCGCTTCATAATTTCGGTTACCATTCCATGAGATTGGTAACTGCCTTAAGATACCGTTTCTTTTAACAAAAGCTAAATAATCTGGTTTTGGGCTGCCATGTTATCTATGCTACCCTCCCTGAACGATCTGGTGTCAGATTAAGTCCGGGCTGTTACTTGTTTTTATATATTGAAAGCATATGCCTACTTTTACAGCGTTCAGTAGGCAATTTATTGTCGAAAGTACAGCTATAGATGGCGCGCTGTGAATACGCTATCCGATGGTGATAACTATGAACATAAATCCGAAATTTCGGGTGAGTGAAGCTCCAGTTCCAGCCAACGAGTTCACTTTTTCGATTAAATCCCGTTCAATTGTCGAACGCAACGCTTGCTAGTTGGGTGTGATGTTCCTCGGTGGGGTATATGGGGTTCCCGCCGGGATCCGCTGAAGTAAGTGACTAAATTCTATTGTGGAAGGGCGCACACCGATCAGGTTACGGGACATTCTCATCCTGCTGCGCCGTTGGGTCCAATCCACAATTCACAGGCGGGTGAACGGCATTCAGCCGATCACAATCGGCAGAGCAACGGGAACGGAGTTCAGATCAGCCGGAAATGCAGTTGGATATGACTTGCTCAGCACGACTGATAAGTCCGAAGTGGTCTCGCTTATCGTTGTCGGTACTCCTGTCTGATTTAGTTCTATTCAATCTCAGTTTTCCTGCTTCAACATGGAAAATGGCGGACTTTTGGAATTGAGCCGCCATTTTCTGCTCTATTCGCATGTCAATCTTCTTATATGTACGTCGATTGGCATATTTTGCCTATTTCAATGGGCGAATTTAACCCTCTGTTTATTGTTACTACAATAATGAGGTCATCCGCGCACGACGCTGGCACCTTTTTGAAGGAAGCCCAATATGATCTACGTTTTGGGAGTCATTCAGGGACGATTCTTCATGATGTCGGTAGTTGCAGTCTTTGGCCATTCGTTTGTGATCTATCGGTGTTATGTTGCTTGTGTAACCAATTTTATTTATGGTGAATGAGGAAATTTTTGTCGAAATGTTTGGAATTTTACTGTGAGAAAAATTTTTACCTCTATTATATATGCCCTCCCTCTCCGACTACAGCCAATATGACACTTCCAGTCATCATATCAGAAAACATGGTGTTCACAATTGTGGCCGTTTTTGTCAATCTTTCAAGCAGAAAGTTTACTTAACATAGTCTTAGATTGCATAATTTTGCGTGAAGTTTACGTTATGGAGCCTGGGGATTGCACTATTCACCCTAACTACGTTCAATGCCGATTATAAGTGAGTCATATGATCCTGTTCCGTCATAGATGGCTCCATTGCCGTCATCGTGGTCTCTGTCTATAATTAGCTCTCGTAAGGTTACGTGCATTGTCTGACTTCACCGTAAACCTGACGTTTGTGTCGGGCAGAGGTGCAAAACCACGTAGACCTTGAAAAGTTCAGCGTAGCGGTTGAGCGCGCAGTCATGCTACTCACAACTACCCTTTCGGGTACTCATCACATCAATCCACCTCACCAACTTAACCCAGATTCGGTGTCGTGCCACGTCTGGCTGGCTGGCACGCAAACTGGCGTTAGTGATGTTTAGGAAATCTGTAATCATCTCGAAGATATTAGGACATCAAAACAACCAATAGCTTGCTCACTGCAAACGACAATTGTCCTTCTCGTTTTGATGCGGCAATTGTATCTTGTGTGTAAATTGGTTTATAGGGAGGCGGCCTTTTGTGATACCAACCTCTTTCTCTTGTCACCGTGTTTTGGTGGCTTGAAAGAGCTAAAGACCAGAGATAAAGGTGGAAACAGTGACCGTTATTGTAAAAGTTTATCATAACCGCGTGCCCCATACGGCCTTTCACGTATTCCACTCAAATAAAACTCAAATCATTCCTTGCTGAACTCGCCATAAAGGTCGCATTTACGAATTGGCCATTGAAGTCTACGTCTCACGCTGAGGGGCAACTACGTTACCTCGTCCGTTTGCAGTCATCCAGCCCACGACCTAACGTGTCGTGATAGGTCGAAAACATTTTAGCTTCATGATAAGGCATATAAGCTGCGTTCGACGCGCTCTGGCTTTTTTCCCTCCTCAGGTACTAGCAACAAATCTGGGTCAGTTCAACCAGAGTTTGAACAATTTGCTTTCGTGCTTGTGGATATAGTATAAGCTTCGTCTAGACATTTCTTATGCCGGTTGTTTCTACATGTGCGTGCGCCATAAATCATCAGTTTGAATATTGTCATATAAATGACATATGGCGATGCCACAGCAACCACACTGTCGGCATTGTTAATCTGTCTTTATTACTACTACTACTACTACTACTACTACTACTACTACTACTACTACTACTACTACTAGTTGTGTGACTGCTGGTGGGGCTCGAGAGTGAGCCCCAAGGCACAACGGGACGAGTGAGTCCTGTAAACGATCGGTAGGTGCTCATCAAATAATATCAATATTCTTTACCCAAACCGGCAAGACACCGAGCCCGTGGCTCAATGTTAAGAGCATTGGCTTTCTGATTTACAGGTCGTGGGTTCGAGCCTCGGTTGATGCATCCCCTGGCGTTGGGTATGACTGGCTGATGAGGTCGAATGAGCCGGAAATGGCCATTTCAGTCTCCCTTGTCATTGTCGGCATTGTTAATATGCTAGTAACCACATCGTACTCCGTGAAGAGAGTGAGAGTCACTTCGACGTTAACCCTTACTTTCTTGGAATATGATGGAGCTAATTCGGTATTTGCTGACAGATAACTCATCATAACTGACCGGAGTATGGAAATCTTGTGGTGGGAGCATTCGCACACCTCTCACACTGCAAGGCCGATCTGACTGTGTCTTCTGCGGAGGGAGTCTACGAAAATTTCAAAATATCGGCCAGTGCACTGAAACCTTGGTTGGAATTACTTCTGTGCTGACAAGAGTGTCTTAGGAACGCCCTAATGCAAACGTTAACCGTGCCCCATATCTTAAACCTAATTCGATGCTTAAGCATTAACTTAAAATTAAAAGTAAGCCCAATTTACCCATAACCTTCCCTCAACCGTACCTTAACGGTAAAATTATGTTGCCTGGAATTCAACCCATCCATAAAATTCCGTTTTTACGCTTCATATTAATTTCTTGGGTACTGAGCCTGGTTTGCCATTTACTGTGCACAAATCCCAACAACAGTTAATTTCGATAAAAATCAGTTTTAAACATTTCTCATGTATCTTGTTGGCCACCTGAGAGTGCAAGTGTCCTCCAACAACCTGCTTGTTCTCCGAACGAGTGCATGTTCAGTGTGAATTTAAAAAATTGAACATTTCCTCTTGTAATTACTGGATGTTCCCTTATCAATGTTGGTTTTGTCATGTTTTTGCAATGCTGCATTAGTTTTGCCAATGTGGCAGGATATTTTTATGGAAAAAAAACCTTTATTTATTGTCCTCGAGCAGCGCTGACCTGAGGAAAATGCAGTTTGCCACTACATCTCATTACATGGTCCCTGCGATTCTATGCGATAATTTTATGCAAACATTCTTTTTTTTCCTGAGAGCAAAATCACTTTATGTTGTGGTTATTTCTACCAGGTGGAGCCGCCCTCGCGCGCACGCATCTTGACGACTTACTCCCATGCAGTACATGTGGCAGGACACTTCTACTTTCCGTCCTTGCTATTTAGTTCTCCTTTGGGGATTCGATTGACGCGTTGTTTGACGGGCGACCAGCAAGGCTTGTAGCAAGACCATAACCATTTCGTACTTCCCCATTTCCTTCGCTTCAGACCAGAAACCGAAATAAATACTAGCTTAACTGGATGCACTTCTTTATAATCAACCAAAAGTAGTTTTTCTTCGTCTTTTAAAGGGACTGTTGAGAAGGTGACTCTACGGCCTTCGTGCAATCCCCTTGCAACAGTGCGCGCATCGTATTTTGCAGGCTGCAATCGGTAAATTTGCTTCGACTCGTATTCGTTCGTGAACTCAAATACAATTTGCCAAGGTGAACAGCGTGACCTTCATGTCACAACATGCGTTTGACTGAAAAGGCAAATTTTCTGTAAGGGACCATTTTGAAATAAGTAAATTAGTGAATTTCGCTGTTGCTGACCTGCCCAACTTTATTCTTCTACATATTTTGAAAGCCATTAAGATCCCATGCTCCTAAATATAACGCCCTTAAACTCTAAGTTGTCGCTAATTCTGCAGATAAACTTGACTTGTGCCGAGCCAGTGACCCAACGCGGGCGTGTTGACAATCGAAAAGCACACGAGAAAAAAAACAGCGAATGAAGGGGGAACCCATCAACACAATCCCTATTCAGACGTCAGACGGGTAATCCTTATTCAGAGGACGACATGCCAGGATTGTATGTGATTCGGGGGAATACATGTGCTCAGTTTAATAGCAAACTTTAAGGGGATTCCCGCTGCAAAAAATCACCATAAGCTCCGTAAGTTTCACCATGGTTATGACGCCAACGTTTCTTTGTAGACGTATCCGAAGAGCACAAAATTATATCGAACCAGAAAGTCAAGATTACCATTGCATTCTAATTGACATGTAGCCCATTTCAACAGCTAGTGCAACTGAGCCCTATTCCTCAATGTACTGGCTGAATTTGTTTTTGATCGACTTATAGTTTCAGTATTTTAGGTAAAATAGGAATATGACACAGGCTCATCCTGTAATGCAAATTAAATCCGCTGTAAATTGCGACATTAACGAAAACATTTGAACCAAGCTGAGATATCTAGTGTTGTTTTCGGTCACTTGATTTGCATAAAGTTGAGAAGGTGTAAAAGCGGTCATTTATCACGAAAACTGAAAGTATTTAAATGACCTTTGTACGAATGCCGAATTACTTGGTATTTGGACTAAAACTCACCTTATTGTAGGGTACATGTACGCATCAGTACAGCAAAAAATGCTCCATGGATAATTTACTGAACGTTAGCAAATGCCCTTCGAAAGTGTGTCGTTAAATATCACTATGAAGCAGAATTCTGTAGCCTTTTGATTGTATAAGAGTCGCCTTAAATACCTGCTTGTGTAATTTCGCAATTTAGTAATAAATTTAGTGGGAATCGGTTATGTGGGCTCTTGCATAACAGGGAGTAAACTAGATCCACCCTCTCCCCTCCTAATAATGTTAGCATTGCTCTAAATTTCAGGAAAGGAACCTTCTCTCTCGCCCTATCCCTAACACTAAACTTAGGCTTCACCGTAGCCCAAATAAAGCCTAAGCATAACCTTACCTACTTTCCTTGGAATGCAACGCAGATCCATCTGCAAACCTTGGTATTCTTGTGCCCCTGCCATGCCGGGAGAGGTTTTCACACAGACGATCCTTGCCATAAATTCGCTGACATCCCGAATAGCTAGGTAACTCTTTCAGTCGTGACATTTTTATCCCACTCCTGTACTTTGGATGCCTTTGCGCGACTTTCTAGAATCCACGTCCGGCCGCCGCGTCTGCGAAGGCCCAAGTGTGTGAGATAGCTGGGAGCCGTCACAGGGCCTCCAGTGAGGTCGTGTGTGAGTCAGCCTTGAAGATGATTGGCCCGTGTGGCCAGCCAGGATTGTCGAGGCCCAGATAGCGACTGGTGCGCACATGCGTGTGAACGCGAGATGTTCAGCAGTGCACGGCATTGAGTCACTGCAAGTCTTGGAGGCCCATCAAAATGTAACTTTCGTTAATGAACGCTCACTCATCCCGTTCTGCCTTGGGGTTCATTCTTCAGCCCCGCCAGCAACCGCACAGCGCCAGATGAACATGGCCGGAATAGGAGCTGCTTTCCTGTTCCCGTGTCCTATTGCTGGCGGTCATTTAAGTAATCCCAACCCATTAATCTTTGTCCAGAACAGTTACTGGTAGCACAGTTGGGCTTAGGTTGAAGTGGTGACAGCATTTCGGCTTCAGTAACTGCTAACCCATGGACATTTTCTATATTTTTTGTCCAATTTGCTGTCCACGAGGAGAGGACAGTGGTTGGTAGTCGATTTAATTGCGTCTAAGTAGCCGCACTCGTGCGACAGCGAGTTTGCTGCGACACTGTGTATAACATTCACATTTGGCATTAACTTACAATTCCTGCAAAACCCAGTGCTGCACTTAAGAGTTACTGGCCACGCATAAAACGTTTCATGGACCTGATTGCAGGAATGAACATGCTGAATCCTCTTCATCTTCGAACATCAGTTTAGAGTCCTCTCAGACGGCTGCACATCTACAAGCAATCAATCCTGATGACGAAATGTTGAAGTACATGAAGGCAACCAGAATGGGTACGCTTGGTTTAATTGTGTCATCATTCAACCCTCACACAGGCCGGAACAGCCTGAGGATTGCACTCCTATCCACTTGGTCCTCAACCTTAGGAGTACGATTTTCTACTGCCAGAGTTATGGGTACATGGTCGATCAGTTGGAAATTAGGAAAAATCCCGATCATGGTGCCTAAAAATTCCAAGTCAAACTAACCGAACATGTCCTCTTCTCATTCTGATCAGTGGATCAATATTTTCACTTGACATTTATTATTCCTGATGGCAGTTGCCATGACGTGAGTCCGTAGCTTAAACGGTGGGCATGCGCAACGGCGGTTTCCACTTAGCTTCAAGTCCACGACCCTGCCCGCTTGACATTAGAGCATAAAAACTGACAAAAAACCAAATCTGAAATCTTCATTTCAGCTTTCATGCGTTTGTTGGTATTTCTTCTATGAAAGATCCGTCGTAGTTACTGACGAGGTCAACCGTACATATTACTCACAGCAAGCTGGCGCATTGTTGATGACTTGCTCCTATCTGAGCCCCACGTAAAGGCCGAGTCCAGAAGACCGATAGTGGGAGCAGTGGTTGACAGAAGGTAAGCAACTCGTCTACACGTGCCACACATGTCTGGTCCATGCACACTTGACCAGGGTTTTACACAAGAAGAAAGGGGAACAACTCGGCCCTTAAATCGGTGCTGATTTCTTCTGTTGGACTTGCAGCTCCACAGCATGCAAGACGCATGTAACTTATTTAAGTAATTTACTTTACGGAATCTGTTTTTATTGAAGACAATAAAATCGACCTTAGGACAACCGTTGTGGCACCTTTAGCATTCGGATGACTTTAATTGGACGAGAGGTCTTAAACCCGGTAGAAGCAGATCTTTCCAGCGATACAAATAAATGCTTGCAACGCTATCAGGGAAAACATGCCTCGTGGGTATTAAAGCGGAGGATAAAGTACCATGCGCAATGACCGTATCTTCTTCTTATTCTTCTGGCAGTCCCTCAAATGGAAGTACTCACCAGATATATATCAGGTGCCAGAGATGTCAAACCGAATCAAAAGACAGACTGTTACACTTGATAAATTTTAAGCCCAGTTGGACTGCGAACAACATGTCTTGCAGTTTGAACCCCATATCCTAAGGCGAAAAGCGGATGTACTGATTAAATACGTCGAATTTGCACTTTACGTTCATAACAGTACACTTCCGACAGTACCTTTAGAGCCTACTTTTGGTGCAGTGCTGCAAGTGGGTGGCGTTTCAAAAGCCCAGTGTCTTTATTTGCAGTTACTAGGACTAATTGAGCAGACGTACTTACTATGGACGCAAACCTTCTTCAAGAAATGCTTCTGTGGAAATCAAGTGTGCGGTTTTCTTAAAAGGAATGCTTTCTATGGGAACATGTGAAGTCATAGCAGGTGCATGCTAGACAGAAGTAATGTGTTTGTTTGATGAAAAACGGAGTGGCAACCAAATAGAGAGCATAGTGGGAGCTTTAAGTAGGAATTACTGGGGCACTTCTAAAAACCTTGATAGCCACTAATAACGTGCCCCTACAGCTCTACTGACAAGTAACCATTCTTTTACCCACGAGGAATTAGAGACTGACACTCAAGTCCAGTGTTATTAAGTCACAGTCAAATATGTCTATGGCAAGGCAACTCCATTTCGGCGTGTTCTCAGCTGTCAGTCCCCTCCTCTGGCAGTCGATACTTCATGTGGTTTCATTAGACGGGAATGTATGTGGTCGTCTTTTCATCTTCCCACAGATAGTGATCAAACCTTCAGATCTGAAGTCAGAAAGCCCTTTACTCGCCGCACAAAATTTTTCCCAGCCGGTAATGCATGAAATTTGCTCAGTAGGCGAACTTGATGAATACACAGTATCCGTTGGGGTATACTTCTAAAAAGTCTGGCGTTGAAAACATTCATGTTGGTCGTCCGACCTCAGCGACTGCTGGATCCAGTGCAGAGCCCCCCGCCCCAGTAAAAAACCGAGATTTCCCATGGGTGGCTGCGCTTGTGACTTTCATGTCCAACACCAAGTGCGGATTGACCGGTAATCATCGAGAAAATTTATTTCCGTTTTTATGAGGCTCAGGGATTGCGACTTTCCTTTGATGGCAGGGTCGACCCAGCTCTCATCCGCTGTTCCATGACGTTTGCTTTGCAAAGCGGCAACACCAGCTCAACCACTTCGGCTAGCTGGCCAGGTTGAAGTAGAACACCTAAGGTGTTTCGCCTCGCTGGGCGCTTCGCCCATTGGTCGTGCTGGGTATGCGTGAGTCCTCATTTGTGGCTGTACATATACATACCTCGAACTAGACGGAGGCTCGTGCGGGGTGCCCAGGATGAACATAATCATTTCCCGAATAGGCCAACCATGGATGGCGAAGGAAGAGACGATGGAGCTGCTACTGAGGTACCAACAGTCACGTTAACTCTATGAGCCTCTCGCCAGCATTAATTTGGCCCGTCCGAAACTATCACGAGGCGCTGACATTCGTGATACGGAAGACAGCCAGCCTAGGGAATAACCCGGTTCGCTTTTGGATTGACATTCAGGGCTCTTGAGATTCGAGACCGCAAGTGGGCACAACGGTGACTCGACTGTGAATCGCTGTGTCATGGAGAGGCCTTATGAACATCTACTTCACCCTATCTTCCTAGATTCATGACGTTTTGTGACAGTGGCCGATGAAGCTGACACCACAAATGCGTTGGCCACGTACATCTTAGCCTCTAAAACCACCCGTACGAGGTTCCAATGTGAACGACTTGGATCATGGATAAGTCAAATTGTGGCAAAGAAGCCCTTGCTGTCTGACTTTCGATCCAATGGAGAACTGGGTTATACCACCGGCTGGCTATATTCGATGTCTCGACTGTTTGTGTAGGTCAAATTAATTATAATTTTCCGTGGATGGTTAGCCCAGTAACAGTCCCATCATCTCTTCCATACCCATGAACTTTCGGTCTGTCAGTTGACTGGTGATTAGCTTAGTAATGGTGGCTACCGCGTCATGAGCCTCCATCCAAATTGGGTCACCCGTAATCACCTACACACGTGATGTGTCGCCCATCATTGCAGTTGTTGTAACACCTCATCGCACGATTGTTGCGCGGACTATGACTGACGTAGTAAATTTGATTGGCTACAAGGCTGACTGCACGGTTTTACAACAGCTTAAATGCTATTAGCGAGTGGAAGTGTAACCAATCGGTTATGGGACTCACTCGTCCTGTTTGCCCTTGGGTTCACTTTTGAATCCCACTAGCAGCCACACACCGGCTAGTGTTATAGGTAGATGAACATGGCCATCAAAGACTAGAGAGATTTTAATGACCATTTCTGGCTTATTAGCCTTCATCAGTTAGTCATACCCAACCCCAGGTAGTGCATCACTCGAGGCTTAAACCCACTCCATTTTGACTAGAAGTGCAACACTCCAAGCATTGCTCTCTAGTTCTGCGCAGTTGTTTCACGACATTTGTGGTGGCCCACCTTCGGGCCCATGTTGCAACGCTGAACCCCTCGCGACTTCCTGCACGTGCGCACAGATTACTGTCTAATTCTCGGCCAATCCTGGCTGTCCAAACTGACTAATTACCTTCAAGGCTGACTCACGAATGATCTCGCTTAAGGCGGCTTGATGACTCTCCACGGTCTCGCACTTTGGGACGCGGCTCTTTCGGCTCCGGACGTGTCCTCTTCCGGCCACCAACTTCTCCCAACCTCTTCTCCAATAATTCCGATAGAATACACCATCATCCAAACTGGCGTCCCGCTTCGTCTCTTCTCATATTGAATCAGGCCAGAAGGTCATAGGGGCTAGGGTCTTGCCTACCACGAGAAAGTCTTCAATGTATCCGTATTTTGTAAATTTTCCCTCCTGTCCACACATCCATATCAACGTCACCACAGAAAAGTCACTCTGGTAATCGTTAATCTTCCAATTTCTCAATTTCATCGCTGCAGCAGAGTTTACTTTTATTCAGCACGGCAGTCGACTCCTTGATTGATTGTCTGGAATCCGTTCCCACCACTGCGCTCTAAGTATTCTTTGAACAGGGCCTAAGCGGATCTGATTTAGTTTTATTATGGTTTTTTTAATATGTTCCAAGTCATAACGATGGCCTTGTACATCCTACGCTTGTTGATCGAAAATTGGCCACATCAGTTTTCGACCTTCATGTTGTGGACAACTCGAGGTCTGACGAGATTGAAAAGTTCGGGCTGCATTTTTTTCATCGATTTTAATGGCCTTTGAGATGGTGTCGTGACAGTTTAAGCAATTAAGAAGACCCTGTCCACTACCTGTCCCGAATAGAAACGGGAGTGGGACGCGAGTGGGGAAGCTGCTGTATTTGGTTCGGAAAAATTTGGAGAAAAGGCTGGAAATTGGCAGTCGGATGAGAGCACGTACGGAACTGTGAGAACGGCGTCCCGAATGCGAGAATGAGGGAAGTGGCACAGCGCCTTCAGCGGGGACATGTCTGAGTCGGCCTTGACGATGATTGACTGGTTTGGACAGCCGAGATTGGAGGACTTGTCCTGTGTTGAAGCATTCGAGAGTGCCAAAGTCCTGACTTCACTGTTCACTTCAGTTGTCCTGTGTTAAATGCGCAGTAATCTACGAAGAGGACGTCTTTTATGCTGGCCTTGGATGTTTGCGTTTCGTATTCTTGCCCGAATCCAGTGTCAGAGACAAAATTAAAGAAGGTAAATGGGTTACACAGTTTGCGTTGTTTAAAGGATGCAGTTGCTATGCCAACTGTGTTAAGGACAGTTTAGGCTTGGAGTGCGATACACCTGAGCCCACCCCAAAAAAAATTCAGGTTCAAAAGTTTCGTCAATTTTACCGAGCTGATGGTGCTTTGGTGATAACTCATCCTTAATAAACACATATCAAAGCCTATCAGTGCAACATATCCCTACTAAAGCCTTTGCAGCACAGGATGTCACTAAGCAGTTTTTAAAGGAACTTGGCTTCCTAAGATTAGGCCATAATAAAGGACAATTTTTTTAACTCCCATGCTTGAGCCTAGGGAACCAGACGGCATCATTGGAAAACAAGCGAATACGCCCTAATTGGAGTGCAGGATTTTCCTTAGAGTATGGCTCGGATGTTGCCTGTCAATAGGCTTGTTGTTTGTGCGGTGTTGTGTGTGCCTCCACACCCGGTATGTCTGACTCCCGAACTTCCCACCTCCCCCCTCTCAAAAAGTCCAACAGTGGGGGCGACAGCAACCCCGTAGGTGGCCCACGCTAACTCTGGTCGTTCTCCCACTAAAACAAAACCGTGACCCATAGTGGAGTTCGGCAGCCGTCTGGGATGTCCGAGCAGCCCTATTTAGGGACAGCACTGCTTGCCTCCACGCGGAGGAAGGGTCTAGAAAAGGTGCCCTAAACAAATGCTGGTTATCACGTCTTCTGCAGCCGGCCGCTGCTCGCAGATCGCAAAATATGCGGTTGTAAAAAGCAAACAAACAACAACATCACCCTTCCCCATCCCTGCGCCATACCCTCCAAGCTGCTCGGGTGAGTCCACTCACACTAGCAGCCTGTGATGTTTGTTCCCTTTTAGGCAATCCTAGGAGCAACCGGCCGGAACGGCGTACGGCGCTAGTCGCTCTGGAACTGGCGCAATACACAGTGGACATTGCTGCTCTCAGTGAGAGCCGATTGTCTGAGCCGGGTCAGCTGGAGGAGGTGGGTGCCGGCTACACCTTCTTCTGGAGCGACTGGCCAAAGGCAGAGTGACCCGACGCTGGTGTTGCCTTTGCCATCCGGAACGACATCGTGGGACGTCTGCCCTGTCTGCCACAGGGTATCAATGATCGCCTGTTGAGCCTCCGCCTGTCTCTTCGGGGAGACCAGATCGCCACCATCATCAGCGCCTACGCTCCCCCAATGATGAGCTCTGATGCGGCGAAGGAAAAATTCTACGAGGACCTGCACACCCTGCTGGTGACTGTGTTGAAGGGGGACAAGTTACTTGTCCTTGGTGACTTCAACGCCCGCGTCGGGACGGACCACGCTGCCTGGCAGGGAGTGCTGTGTCCCCACGGTCACGGTAGCTGTAACGATAACGGCCTCCTTCTTCTGCAAACGTGTGCGGAACACCGTCTCCTGCTGACCAACACCTTCTTCCGCCTTCCGACGCGGGAGAAGGCCACGTGGATGCACCCTCGGTCGCGGCGCTGGCATCTGTTGGACTATGTTCGGTGCTTCGGTTACAGAACTCCCCCAACCTGTTGTGCCTTGGGCTCACACTCGAGCATTGGGAAAATAATTTCAGAAATAATTTCTCCAATTATTCTTTGGAGTCCATGAACCAGAAACCACAAAGAAAACACTGGTGGACTCATTGAGGAGCCGAAACCCTCGTTGCTGTGTCCTGCAGCAACAGAAACACCGGCGAAACACGTGTCTGGCTTTTAGCTTGTCATATATAGTTCATACAACTTTTAGTACTACTTCTTTGTAGAATGAGCCTTACGTGGTTATTGCACAGTGGTTGCTTGTCTTTGACCCAACGGTTTCTTGAAATGTCGGGTCTGACCCTTAAAAGTAATGTTATGCACGTACCACCTGACTCCATGTCCTGCACTTAATAATTGCAGAAATTTTCCCCTGGTAGGCAGCGGCATAGCAACTTGGGTTATATGTTGAGAGGGGAGCACGTGGCTTATTGGTAGAGGGTTCAACTCGATGACCAAAGGTGGTGCAACACCTTGGTTGGGGTATGACTGGCTGATGACGGCTTATAAGTCAAAATGACCATTCCAGTCGCCTTTTTATTCGTCGGTCTTTTTTGTCTGAAAGGGGCTCTTCCGGTTCCGAAAAAAAGCTTGACCATCAGATGTGTGAAACCATGTAATGTGAATTCATAATGCTTTTTATCTGTTCATTTATTAATGCTACTTGTAAAGTCTAGGAAATGGTCCACATTGACTGCAAAATTTTATGACCAATAGCATGTAGACATGTAGGCATGTATGACATGAGTAAACGTATATTTTATACACGTTTTCCGGGACATCGGCCTGGTCTGTCACTAGCGAATACGTTTCACAGAGGTTGTAGAAGCACGGCTAGGAACGACAATTTACACCCACCGCACCCGTTTCAACGACCCACACTGTGCACACACATTCACTCACCGTATAGGCCTATAAGGACACATGCGCCCCCAGGATAACCTGTGGTAGAACACCGCCGCCAGATCACATCACCATATCTCTCCCCCACCAGCATCTACACAGCACATGGCCACGCCCAAACTCACACAACGCATGCTCGCATGCTCTCATGTAAGTGGGAAGTGGGTTTCTTGGCTCCTTCTCCATGTGTCTCTTCTGCTGCATGTGAAATCTGAGCCTGAGATTTTCACTGTGAGTTAAGCGCCATGGTTTTGGAAGGTTGTTAACTGAGGTGATAACTAAGACCTCATAGTCAGCCCAATATGTTTGTTTGGAGCGGCCGAAGGGAGGTCTGAGGGTTAGGCTGCAATGATCCTTCTTATCGTAACCTCTGGCACTCTCACACATGTGAGATCCAAGCAGTTCACCCCTTTTTGTGTGAAACCCTGTTGTTTGTGTTGAGGAGCTAGGTCATGTGCGTAGTACGCGTAGACGAGGTCATCAGCAGCCGCACCCAGTCCCGTACCAGACAAGTGACCGGCTCTGACAGCAGCCTTCGGACTGGGAATGGAAATAGACCGTGAGGTCAATGGCTCGGCGCATTTTTCTCACTGTTAACAATTTGACGCGTTTGAAGCTATCACGGTTCCCTATAAATCATGGCTTTAAAATTTGCAAATGGTCAGGATGACGTTGAAAACGCAGTCAGCTCAGTGTGTGTCTGTGTAGATTGGTCAAATGGTAGACTAATAACCGATTTTCAATGGTTCCTTCTTAATGTGGCCTCTATGGCAATCGCACTACGTGGGAGCCGAATCGGGTGTAGTGGCACGTGTAGGGAAGACTTCGGCTGTGCCAGCCACCCACGCTCTCTCTCACCTCCGGTCTTCTTGAGCAAGGAGAATAGGGTGAGGTAGATACCGCACAAGTCCACTACCATCACCCCTGCGTCCCTCCACAAGTTAAATTTTTTTTAGAATTAACGATTGAACTGTCATGCGGTTTATTCCAGGTTCATGAACTTCTAAGTAAAAGATAGGCGCTTGCGGTTATCTAGGGTGCGGAACGTCCACGAAATAAAAGTCGCATGGTAGAAAACACTGGCAAAACATGTCGAGACTGTCTCCTGAGCCGTAAATGATTGAAGGAGCATTTAAAAATGTGGCTTTTAGTGCATTTATTGTTTAAGGTGCGTCGTACGGTTATATTGCAAAGAGACTCCGCAGCGAAAAGCCGAGTCCAACGTGGTAGTTGCTCTTAACTCGCAGGCATTGTTGGCGGAAGGGAAAAATTAACTAAGCAGTTAACTATCTCAACCTTCCAGCAGTTGGACCGGACAGGCGAGATGGCATTGCGGCAAAGATAGGGATCGTTTATGTGGCTCCAGCCGGACAGGGCGATGGAAAAACAAACAGGCAAAGTCACGTGGTGGAATGTTAACAAGGTAGAAAACATAGTGAAACCGTCTTCGGACCCTTTACAGATAATAAGGCTTTTAACCATTTGGCTTTTACTGCATGCGAGGTTTAGAATGCGTCTCCGCAGCGAAACTACGAGGTCAACGTGGTAGTTGCCTCTAACCCGCAGCTACTGTTGGCGGAAGGGAAAACTTAACTAACCAATCGACTATCTTAACCTCCTTACAATTGAAAAGGTAACCCACCCCGGGTGCGCTAAAGGTAGCGATCGTTTGTGCGGCTCCGGCAGGGCATGGGAATAGAAACGTCTCGTTTTACAGGTGGCTTTGCGGTAAATTCCAGGGAAATAGGAGGGGTTATGATTAGTGTTTGTATTGGTGTTCAGTTTAAGGTAATATTGAGATTTTAGTAGGGTTGGGGTTTAGATGAAGGTTATGGTTACAGTTTGAGTTAGTGGTAGGATAAGGTCACTGGAATAAGTACCCTCCATGAGATTTAACACAATGCCACTTCTACTACTACAGGGAGCTTTCCTGTTGCCTGGCCTGCGGGGGAGAGCATATAACTGCTTCACACAGCATAAAATATTCCAGGGTCATACCAATTTTCGTGTATAAACCCATCTCCTAAGCTGAACCCTAACTCAGTCACCCCCCCCCCTGGAATTTAGCGCAAGATTACCTGCAATAGGGCGAGGGTACCACTTTCTGTGTCTTACCTCTATCATCTTCGGTGTTGTAGTGACCCAACTGTTGTACAGTTGAACCTCTCGTGAATACGTACACTTGCGCACCATTGGTTGCCTGGTGCTCTTCAATCACCTTCAAGCCTGACGCGCACATGGCCTCACCACTGTCTTACACTTGCGGACGCCGCTCTCGTGGCTGTTGGACGTGCCCTCGTTCGGTTGCCAACTTCTTCCAACCCCATCTCCGATAGTTCTTTACAAAATACACCACCCTTCCAGCTGGCGTGCCACTTCCTCTCTCTCCTTCTAGGGTCTCCCTAATAACTTAATCTGCTGCGATATGGTCATGCATGTTACTTTCGGTCCACACTGAGCAAAATATTTCTGCTTGCTGCTTTCCTGCACCCGATTGGCCAAAAATGGTCTCCAGAGAAGATTATCTGGCCTTCGCGCTTTTTTAAGTCCTCTTACTTTCAATGGATTTACCTAAAAGTAACTAAAAACAACCAAGGGTATAATTTAGTTAGATTATTAATATTAGTAACGCTTCTCTTACGCAGGTTTACAGTCTTTAATTATCGAAGCACGGGATTTATGGGACTTATGCTTGATCGCATTCCGAGGCACTCACAAGAATGAGCCAGAAGTTCTGGTGTTCTGAGAAACGTTCAAGCATGCCTACTTGGAGTGATGTCTGGAGCGCCACCTGGCTCTGAGAGACAAATGCCGCTACGAGAGATTGGCAATTGCGGTAATTCCATCTAGCACATATCATTAAAATGGAAGCAAACACTCAATATCTACAGGATTTCTGTGCCAATCAAATGAATAAAAAACTAGTAATGATGACGCTGCTTTAATTTGCATCGTTATTCAGAGGGTTCTCTAAGTTTACAGGCATTTTTTTAGCATACTACAAAAAAGTCTTTTCTATCTTTCTACAATGCTCCCCTTCCTAGGAGAGCGGATGTCGAGAGTACGGTAGATTCCGTATCTCATGAGAGCTCAGCCGAACGTCTGGAATGGGTTTTCGATTCAAAAAAATCACTTAAGTAGAGTTCTCGTATTGATCAGTGTGCAGCCTAGTCCTAGGATATTTCAGCCACGATGGGATGCCGACTTTTGAACGAGCTACATTTGACCACCCGCAAAATGTGAACTCTGTAAAAAACGGCTTCTTAAGTAGTATGCAATTTTCTCATTGCTTTTCAATGCTCTTATTATTTCAAACATATTTTACATAAAACACGAACAAAAAGATTATTTCTTTTACTCATTTGATAGAAAATTATGTCTTCTTAAAATTTTAAACTTGAAGGTAGGGTATCGTTCGGTTTCGAAAAAGTATCTAATTACGAGATTCTAAAGACCTTGAAGTGCTCATCCATAAAATATCGCATCCGTCTACTTATTAAGTTTCACTACAAGGTATAAAACATGATCTAAATCCATTACAAAATTTTATGAGAACTGTGTGACCTCTAATCCATATCGTAGATAAATTTGTGATTTTTCTTTACATCGAATGTAGTTTGGAATTTATGAATTAAAGTTTAACGGTCAGTAGTGCTCAACAATATTCAGCAATTTAGAAAATATTTAAAAACCAAAAGATACCCTCTCTTAAAGTACAAATTTTAAGAGGACGTAATTTGCTATAAAATGCGAAAAATAAAGTATAATTTTGTTTGTGTTTTATGTAAAATATGTTTGAATTAATAATAACAATGAAAATCGATGAGAAAATGGTATACGTCCTAAGGAGCAATGTTTTACAGAGTATACTTTATACGGGTGGTCAGAATGAGGCTCCTTCAAAAGCCGGTATTCTACTGTGGCTGAGATATCTTAGGAGTACACTTTACGATAATCCATACTAAAACCGTACTCAAGTAATTTTTTAGAATCAAAAACCCATTTCAGAATCCTGGTTGACACTTCCTGAGATAGAGAATCTAGGGTATGTTTTTCAACTGACTTTTCAAACGTAACATGAGAATTTTCATTGAATTACAGTTCGGTAGACACACCTCTATGTGACCTAACTATAGCAATGCAACAATAATGAAAATATAATAGAATTGTCAGAAACAGTCATTTAAAAAAAATAGGTAAGAGTTATCGCCAAACGCTGCTTATCGGGGCACTCATCATTGTTTATTACACTGTTAAGCGATTGCGCAGTACTTTGCTCTACTGGCTAAAACACTTAAGGTAGCTGACGAGTCCCATGTTTAGTAGCGGCTGCGTAACTGACTATCAGGGATGCCTACTTGCAGTTCAGTTCCCAGACGGTTGCATGCTGATTTTTACGTCATTAGAACAATGACACCATTTATTTGATTATTTTTGCTGAATATTAAGAGAGTCCTCTAACAGGCAGCATCCTTGTGTGTGTGCTCTGCGCCCGACCCCGCCTCCGGTCTTCTTGACTATGTCTTGGCACCGGGCATAGGCGGGTAAGGTAAAAGAGAGTGCGGTAGATGCATTGCAAGTCTACTAGCAATTTAAAAAATTCACGCGCAAGTCACCGTCCCTTTAACACCCTTCTGTGGAGCATACGATGGACATCTTCGATCTACGACGGTCAAACTAACTGTGTGTGGATTGGCTAGGGATTATAAATATATAACTGGGATAGCATGCCTTCCATGATGATGGGATGGGGCTACACGGAACAAGAGTTGTTTCCCACCACCCACTTCTCTATGGGTGACGTGTTTGCGTAAAAAACACTGGAAAACTCTATTTTTCCCCAAAGGTCTCCCTTTGTATACATACAATTCCGCGGTTTGTTTAAAGGAGTATAAAGGAGTTAATATACGCATTTAACCTTAAGTTCCGTTCTGTCAAAGGGTTTGAGTTTTATTTGATCATTAACATTCTTCATATATCCTGCTTTTGACCACCAACCTAACTTCCCCAACTTGTACTCAGAATTACCTCACTCAAACGTTTGTAATATCCCCAGCATATAAGGTTAATGTTGTATATGAGTGATAGGCCCACACGTCGGTTGAGATTGGATCCTTCTGCCTTACCTGGAACCATTTAAATCTAACGTTTGCATTGGGTTTCCCTCAACCAAACTTAACTGCTCAATCTGGACTGGGTGCACACAGATCTACTGGATTTCCGAAGCAAACAAGTAGCATATGAGTGGCAAAGGTCACGAACAGGCAACCAGCTACCAGGCCAAAGTCGGCCTGAGTGTGTGTCCAGGTGGGGCACAGACGGTCGTGACTGTCTGGAGGCACACGCGTGTGTACACGTGTTGCCGTCAGTCAGATTGTAAGGTCAGTGTGACCGAAACCGTCGCTCATGGGGACGGTTAATAAGTTGTGATACAGAAGGGCTTGACAATCGGCTACTATCCTGAAAAATGCGCATCCAACAGAGGTTGGACACAGTTCGGCACAAGTATAATGATTCAGCATCTGTAGGGAGCATTCTTTATTAGTCAATTTTCCTTGAATGTTGTGGTGGTGTATTGCGTTGCTTTATTTTACACATACTTTGACTGTTGATTATCGTGTTGTCGGACTTCCCAGCATGTCATATTACGAGACACCGCCTCCGGAGCTTACAACACATCAATATTCCGATTCACTGGAAGTAGCAATTCACCAATCTACCTGAAAGGTGCATGTTCAATTCATCCTAACTTGAAGCTCTAATCTAGAGATATCTTAACCGGGTGCGTTACGAAAATGGATCAGTTATATAGAAAGAATACCGCACAAATTGCGGCTGGACACGGATATGAATAATCTCGCTGTACTAGAGGTGACCTTGCGGAGGGGGTGCGGATACCTATTTCCCGTCGCACACGTAATTCTTAATCTAATCTAAATCCGTAAAAAAAGCTAACCATCCTCTTAACCCGGACTCCACCTGGAAGTTAACCCGGGACCACTTGTAATTCGGGGGTGGAGTTCTTCTAACCGATCTGCACATAGGTTCTTCTGGGCCTGGGTTTGGCTAGTTGCTATCCAAAATTAAGTTATGAGTTGCGTGAATAGTTCTCATAATTTCTGTCAACGTATCTATTAAAGTAACCTTTGATTCGCAAAGGGGAGAGTTCTGATATAAAAATCGGACAGCTATAAATTTATCACCGGAACAGATGATGATTTCGGCCTCAACAAAACATTACAGTTCATTGTACAGTTCCATGAAGGAATTAAGGAGTGAACGCAGTATGGAATGCTCTGGGAAAGTCGCTGTGTAGTTAAACTAGTTAATGTTTCAACTCCCCATTTCTTACCCTAAATACAGTTTGCCGTTTGCACATCGCAGCGGCAAACGAAAATGCATGCTACTGGTGGATGTTGAGAGAGAGAGAGAGAGAACTATGCTTTATCTTGAAAGTATCATTTCATAAGTTTCAGAAAAAAACCTCCACTCATTGTGGATAAAATTGTTACGCAAACCAGACAGCACTGAAAGTTACCGAAAGCTGCAACTGTCGGCAGCATAACCGTTTGTCCGTGAATGGGTCGCAAAAGTTGCGACAGATTTTCTTTCAAACGGTACCGGCATCGTTCGCAACTGACCTTGTTCTTGTAATTAAAATAAACATAAAGTGATAAATAACAGTATCTTATAAGAAAACTGGGCCAGCCCGTGTACATGTAAGAAATGCAAATGCTAATGGAGGATAATAAATGGTGGGTCATTTTCAAAGGCCTGTTAGGTATAGTTCGATGGAAAAGATAGCCTGTGTGGCGTGACTTCTGTCGATAGGCTCAACAATGCATTGTTTCCGCTCCAAGGTCAGGGAAATAGAGCTGGCTAAACAGTCACGATTTATTTGAATGCACAGACGACTGGTGGATAACATTGGTAGGAGGTGGCGTTTAGTGTGCAACAGAGGCTCCCAAAGACAGTGAATTGCTGGAGTCATGGTTTACAGGCCCCCAGTCTATCAACAAGTGCAATGACCTCCTCAGCCCATATTCGTTGTTGAGACCCAGTTTGGTCAAAGCAATCAGCCATTCGGGGAGCACTCAGGTGAGTGCATTTTACAATGCCAATGCCTGTGAGCCGGGTGGGTGAGCCATCATAACGCCAACCTCCAACATGGATGATGAAATTCCAGCGGATAGCGACCCACATACCGGCCATCAAACAATTAGCGCACCAGAGGACAGTCATCACCGATGAAGGGGCAGCTGTTACTTGCCATAGGCATGTGCAGTAGCATAGCAACTGCCTCCTATAAATATAACAGTGCCCTGTGTACTTAGTACCCGTATCTGATACGGTCTCTGAAGATGAGTTCGAGTTGGAATCCGAAACGTCAGGTGAAAAAAGTTCTTGTCCCAGCGATCGAGTCTACCTCTTCTCAGTGTGACTAACTGGTCGGTCCGCGAGACACGGATCAACAGAATCGGTTAAGAAGTCATGTAGATGTCGACGGAGGCTTACAGTAGTCCTAGTGGGACCTTCACGCAATGGAGTGCCAGAGTAGGGTGGTTGCAGCTAATTGGAAGCCTAATATCACAAATTCATCGGCAATTTTACACTCAGAATCCCTTCTAACAAGCTACATACGCTGCTTCAGAGAACTGGGTCATATCAGTGATATTGGACAGAATCCCGTACCTACTAGTTCATCAGCCCTCGCAAACGGCAAAGACGGTCATTGTCATACAAGCTGGCTTCGGGCATGAAGTGCGCGTGAACGTATTCACAGTGAGTCCGAGTTGCGCTACACCCATTTCACTCCCTTCTCTCACTATCACCGCTTTAGATGGCTAGATAAAGTTAGGACCATCGGTAGTGGCCGTGGAGTCGGTGACATATACAGACAACCAGCCCGTCTACGCTTGTCACAAACAGGTGCTACGTTTCACTAATGAGGTTTGTAGGGGCTTCCGCAAGTGCCAGCACAATTAAGGCGCCACGCTACTAGGAAGTAGGTACAACTTGTTCATGTGCCCTCAGTAAGACCGAGCTGTGCTGCCAGTTGGCAGCCTTCGGAGGCGCGATTGCCGACCCATTATGCTTGGTTGTACTGAGGAACTAGATGTTGGGTCCGAGATGGATCATTCTCGCCCCCCACCCTTCCCTCTTGTATAAACAGACAGATTGACCGTCGTAGTCCGACTATGTACACCGCCGTCTTAACAGCACGGTGGTGCACAGTCAGTGATATGTGTGTGGATTAGTTTTAAGTGATTGTGGACGGGTACTGCAGCTACCACGCTCCCTTCTCCCTCACCCGTCTGTGCCCGGTGTCAAGGCAGAACCAAAAAGACCAGAGACAGGTTTGGGCGCAGATGTCTGGGGCGGCAGGAGACTCCCATGACCGTGCCAGCACGTCTGCATCATAGCCCATGGAGTAGAAGTGCCATCCATGGCAAGAGTGGCTGGTGCGGCGTGAGCCTGCTCATACGCGTGCCACCAAGGCCCCCCTCCACACTTTCGTAATTTGTTGTGGGAGCTCAACCCTAGTAACGTCTGCCGTGCCTTGCTCTGACCCCCGTCTTGATCCAGCGCACCTACTACGTGACCCATTGTGGGGGCACTTGCATACGCCAGAGACTTTTTGAATTATACCGGCTGCAAAGGAAATTAGGCACAATGGCTGACATGATGTGAATCCCCCCAGCATGGCAGGTACAGGGGCAGTAACTTGCACGTGAATGAGTTTGTAGTGATCGTGAAGTTGCACTGCGTCCATCGCAGAAAACCAGAGGCAAGATCGGGCGCGGTGTATGACAAAGCCAAACAGCCCTTCTGTGCGTGCTGCACGGCTCCCGACGGACCAAGTTTTTACACGCATAAGAAATGGGCGGCTTGGATCTTACCTGGGTGGGAATTGTATAAATGTTACCTAAAAGGGCCATTGCGGCCTGATTATGAGTCCTGAGAGAAGGGTTATTTAGCCCATCTGTTGGCATATTCCAACTCACTGGTTGTTGGTGTGCTATGATAAATTCAAGTGCGTCGGATTCCCTATGGTGAGGCTTATGTGCTGAGTGTCGTTAGGCGGAATCCGCAGAGTCAAACTCACTTGCACTTTCCTCTCCCAGTCATCAGTTCACTATCCGAACCTGTCAGCCATCTGATACAGGGACTAGGCACCGGCGGTTGGTGCTGCAGAAGCCAGCACCTAAGAGTGTTACCAAATTCCCGTGTGTGGAATTTGATATGGATGCGCAGCCTGAATAGCGCGTGTCAAGCCTTTATCTTGCCTCTGGATTAGTCCAAAACATCTCCCGTTAGGCCCATTTTAGGGGCAAAAGGGGATATATTCACTTACCCATCTAACCACCACGCACTTATTCAAAGGTTTTCATCGGCCGACGTGAGCGAGGAAAATACTCAGACACTTGTTAACATATGCAGATAGTACGTTCTGTGACATGCAGGGTTCCAAAAGACAGCCGGAATTTCTAGCCCTGTGAGCCATTGTGCCCGATCCTTAATCATCTACCTCTGCATGGGAGGGCGATCAGACAGTCATACTGACAATGGGAAATACATCCTCGTTATAATAAATCTTATGCGCTTATAATAGTCACGGTGCACTAGAATTCGCAGTTTGGAATGCTAAAAAATGACAGGATAACTCGGTCGTAATTTGATCTGAGAGGCAGGCTACAGTAGCTAGTTTTAAATGTGGTTTTGTTTACATTTATGAATCACACTGTGTCCATGCTCATACGCGGGCGCCTTGAAATCATCTTGTCATCGTAGTAAGGTGGGTGGAGGCAGGATAGAGTGCGTTAGCTGCTGCACCAGTTTGCCTCGCTGTAAACTAATTGACGCACACGTCACCGGCATCACGTCCACTCCGTGGGGCACTCAGTGGACATCGTAACTTGTGGTGGTCAAACTGGCGTCGGACTTAAGTGATCACAAAGGATAAACTGCCGGCTGCTTGAGTAATGCGCGCCACCGTATTCAAAGTCTGTGCATCAGGTTTAATTTTCACTCTGACCGCGACTGTGCAGCTGCATCGCAAGCAAGGACACTGTTGAGAGGTAGGCAGATTCTGTGTGGATTCAGTCACTGTCGATTTTGACTGACCTTTGAACGGAGCATGAAGCAGACACAAATGTGAGCACAATCTCGTAATAAAAGGTAACGAACGGTACCGGGGTGCCTCTAATATCGGATGGAAGCTGATCGTACGCAAACGCGGTAGTAACTGCTGGAGTTCCCATTCTTTGTTGATAATTATTCAAGCAGGGATTAATCCCTGGTCCAGCCCTACATTTATAAGGCAGTAAATATCGCAGTGTCTTCGAATGAAGTAAAAATCACAAAATTGTATGCACCTTGGTCTTTTGTCATGGTTTTCAAATTTGGCCATTTTTGGAAAACATGAACAAACTATGCATCCCTACTGCAGTTACTTATGTTCCCGGTCCAGCAAATGACATATTTAGTTTTGATCTGCGTTCAACTGTCCCATCAGTACTTTTGCAAAATGTTTAATATACTGCTTAATATACTGTTTAATATACTGTGAACACTATTTTGTCTTAGTGCGCTTGTTTATAAAAATCAATCAAGGCAAAACATGGCTTGTCAATTTTCTTAGTTCAGGTTAAATTTACGTACAACAGATCTGCGACTTGATCCTATGATTCTGCGCTCGTTATCGACAGAAATGTCAGACGGATGAAGTCAAACGCCTGACAAACGTCAACAGGGCTAAAGTGGCGCTCTCCAATCACATAACGGGACACACATCCCAAGTTGCCTTGTGTCCCAATTTCAAGCCCTGCTATCAGCCGCTCAGCGGCTTCTATATTATATACCCCATAAAATTTCTGGCGAAGACAAGGGAGCCTGTAATGGCCATTTCTGGCTTAATAGTATTCCTCACCCAACCAAATCTAAGTCCAGGTTTCGCAAGCTCCAGGACTCGAACCCGCGACCTATTGCCCTAGGCATTAAGACACGGGATAGTTATCATGCCTGTTGCAGTCGGTTTATCAACATTGGCAGAGGGGCGCTTCTGGGGGTTGCGTATGGCTGACTGGCTGATGATGATGGCTAAAAAGCCAGAAACGCAAATTCCAGCCTCCTTGTCTTTGTCATTTATAGCGTTTTGCCTATAATATAGTAGCCGCTCAGTGGCTGCTGTCCGGGCTCGAGCTTGACAACCAATGGATAACAGGGCAAGTGTGTCTCGTGACGTGTTTGGCGGAGGCCGACCGCAACCAACAGGATAACGAAGCCATAACTCAATTATTAGTGTGCTAGACTTCTAACCAACAGACCTCGAGTTAGAACCTCAGGTTTTGCCTAACCTGGATTGTGTGTGGCTGGTTGATTATTGCCACTAAGCCAGAAATTTTCATTCCAATATCTCTTTTCTTCTTCAGTATTCTCATTCTGCCTATCAGAAATTTTCATTCCAATATCTCTTTTCTTCTTCAGTATTCTCAGAAATTTTCATTCCAATATCTCTTTTCTTCTTCAGTATTCTCAGAAATTTTCATTCCAATATCTCTTTTCTTCTTCAGTATTTTCATTCTGCCTATCATAGCTGACAAGAAGGCCGAGGTCCAGTTTCTGCGGAAACTCTTTACGGTCAACGGATATCCTGGGAGTTTGTTGAGAAATGCAGGTGAGAGACCAAGTGAATAAATCCGAAGGGGCGGCCAGAACCGAAGTGCTGGAGTGCAATGCCTTACGTAACTGGTGTATCCGAAGAATTTGCTAGACTAGTGAGCAAATTTGGGATTGGCGCGGCTCACAGACCGGGAGCGACAATCCACCGGCAACTCATGCAACCTAAAGACTCAATCCCCCTCAACCAAATATCCAGCGTCATTTACCAGATAGACTGCCATTGTGGTCGAGCCAATTATGTTGGCGAAACCAGCAAACGGGTTTGCACGAGAATGCACGAGCACGAGCTTGCTGTGAGACGGAAGGTTCAACTCTCCTTGGTAGCCGCTCACGCCTCCTCGCCAGGGCACGACTTTGACTTTGGCAGGGTGAGAATACTGGGCCAGTCATTCGACCGAATTTCACGCCTGCTGCAGGAAGCGTGGCACTCAACCGCGGAATCGATCGATAGGCATATCGATCTGCCAGCTGCAGATCAGGCCCTGCGCAAACAAATCAATGGCGCTGATGAAGGTCATACTCGGCAGAGGTGAGTTAAATATGCAGTGAGCTGTACAGTCTTTTATTCCTTGACGATGGGCTCGCGTGAGAGTTCGAAACGTCGGATGAATACACATCTAGTCCCAGAGAACGCCTTGTTATCTTATTCTATACAATTACCTGGGCCTCGCATATTCTTGAACATTAGGAATATATATATATCCCAGGTGTGCCACACTTGGGATTGGGTATGACTGGCTGATGACGGCTAATAAGCCAGAAATGGTCATTCCGGTCTCCCTTGTCTTTGTCGGTTCCACCTTATCAACATACGCTACACGTCGCTATTCGACCGCCTGCGAGGGCTCTAGTCTGAGCTCCAGGGCCCAACGGATCATACATGTTCCTTAAGCAGATCGGTGAGCCCCACACTATCATCATATTCCCGATCATAACCGACAAAACAACGAGCCTGTGGCTCAATGGTAGAGCGTTCGACTCAAATACCAAAGGTCACGGGTTCGAATCCCAGGTGTGCCACACTTGGGATTGGGTATGACTGGCTGATGACGGCTAATAAGCCATAAATGGCCATTCCAGTCTCCCTTGTCTTTGTCGGTTCCACCTTAACAACATACGCTACACGTCGCTATGCGACTGCCTGCGAGGGCTCTAGTCTGAGCTCCAGGGCACAACGGAACATGCATGTTCCTTAAGCAGATTGTTGAGCCCCACACTATCATATATATATATATATATATATATATATATATATATATATATATATATATATATATATATATATATATATATATATATATATATATATATTCAAACAGGAATAGGCGCACACCGATCTAGTGGCTTCCCGAAGCAAACAAGCTCCATATGGGTGGCAAAGGTCACGAACAGGCAACCAATTACCAGGCCGAAGTCGGCCAAGTTATAATTGCAGAGAGGAGACACGACAGAGAATATGGGTAGATTGATACAGTCTGTTTCGGGCTTATTCTGCCTTCATTCAGCCAATCATAACCCTGACTACCAGCTGGGACTGGAAACACAAACATGCACTCGAGTACGGCGCAGACAGTCCACACACTGGGTCTAGCAGATGGGTCATAAGCACTTCATTGAACCGAAGTTCATCAGTGCCTCACCACCTGTCATTCTCTGTCGCTGCAGATCGGGTATTTATTCAAACAGGGAATAGGCGCACACCGATCTAGTGGCTTCCCAAAGCAAACAAGCTCCGTATGGGTGGCAAAGGTCACGAACAGGCAACCAATTACCAGGCCGAAGTCGGCAAAGTTATAATTGCAGAGAGGAGACATGACAGAGAATATGGGTAGATTGATACAGTCTGTTTCGGGCTTATTCTGCCTTCATTCAGCCAATCATAACCCTGACTACCAGCTGGGACTGGAAACACAAACATGCACTCGAGTACGGCGCAGACAGTCCACACACTGGGTCTAGCAGATGGGTCATAAGCACTTCATTGAACCGAAGTTCATCAGTGCCTCACCACCTGTCATTCTCTGTCGCTGCAGATCGGGTATTTATTCAAACAGGAATAGGCGCACACCGATCTAGTGGCTTCCCGAAGCAAACAAGCTCCGTATGGGTGGCAAAGGTCACGAACAGGCAACCAATTACCAGGCCGAAGTCGGCCAAGTTATAATTGCAGAGAGGAGACCCAGTGTGGACTGTCTGCGCCGTACTTGAGTGCATGTTTGTGTTTCCAGTCCCAGCTGGTAGTCAGGGTTATGATTGGCTGAATGAAGGCAGAATAAGCCCGAAACAGACTGTATCAATCTACCCATATTCTCTGTCATGTCTCCTCTCTGCAATTATAACTTTGCCGACTTCGGCCTGGTAATTGGTTGCCTGTTCGTGACCTTTGCCACCCATACGGAGCTTGTTTGCTTCGGGAAGCCACTAGATCGGTGTGCGCCTATTCCTGTTTGAATAAATACCCGATCTGCAGCGACAGAGAATGACAGGTGGTGAGGCACTGATGAACTTCGGTTCAATGAAGTGCTTATGACCCATCTTCTAGACCCAGTGTGGACTGTCTGCGCCGTACTTGAGTGCATGTTTGTGTTTCCAGTCCCAGCTGGTAGTCAGGGTTATGATTGGCTGAATGAAGGCAGAATAAGCCCGAAACAGACTGTATCAATCTACCCATATTCTCTGTCGTGTCTCCTCTCTGCATATATATATATATATATATATATATATATATATATATATATATATATATATATGTGCAGACTTCGGCCTGGTAATTGGTTACCTGTTCGTGACCTTTGCCACCCATACGGAGCTTGTTTGCTTCGGGAAGCCACTAGATCGGTGTGCGCCTATTCCTGTTTGAATATATATATATATATATATATATATATATATATATATATATATTCTGCCTCTATACTTAGCTGCCTTACGGCTGCTGGCGGGGCTTGAGAGTTAGCCCCAAGGCACAACGGGACGAGTGAGTCCTGTAACCGATCGGTGAGCGCCCCATTATCATTGTCATATATATATATATATATATATATATATATATATATATCAATTGAACAATAGTCATCCTAAGACATATAATTTGCAGCAAAGGTCTTTGAAAAACAATGAGAAACTTTATTGGGGTAAATTTTTGACGCTGGCTGCCCAGGTGAAGTAATTGTGCGAAACAGTTTAAATTTTAAACGCGCCAAAATAATTGATATTGCTTAGTCACTCCTGCCAATTCCACATGGGAGTTCATCCCACAATGAGAGCCATTGACAGGAACGACTAAGAAATATCGATTTTTTGACCCGTTTTTAAGTTTAACTGTTCGCACATTTATTTCGCGTCTGATTATGACCGGGGGAACCAGCGTCGAAAATTTGCCTAATAACGTTTCTTATTGTTTCCCAAAAAGAACTTATTTGCTTCGAAATATATGTATACCGGTCCAGCCGTGAATTTTAAAAATAATAAGCCTCAAATTAATAGAGTTCAGTCATTCTTGGTGGTTGGACAAGGCAGCAGTGCAGCTTGACTTTATTTACGCCCGTAAGTGTACAAAATACCCTGCATGACCCGATACCTGCTCATGTCTCTTTCACTCTACGGTCACCTGCTTGGATGGCGTCGCATTCGGACAGGCGATTGGGCTGAATACCAAAAAGAACAGACACTTTTGGGAGTCGTGTCTCCGAGAATGTTCGTTAACATCGGACGAATTCGGTATGTACTTTAGGGGGTCCATGACGCTTGTAGGATGCAGAAGATAGCTATACTATCATATCCAATTATTTTTGCCGTCCGAAGACCGCACCCAATTTTGTGCGATGGTTGTTTTGTTGTATGCATATTCTGGTGCATATGGCTGTGATTTTTAAAAGTTTCCTGCACTTCTGAATACTATTTAAGGCAACGAAAACTCTAGAACACGTGTCATTATTGCATAACCGTTCTAAATCAATCTGCGTCCTTTTGACTAACTTATTTACTTGACGCACAACTATGCACTGGCGATCAAAGCTGGCGCGATTCTTTTTGCTGCATTTTTCAAAAGAAAACTCGGAAATTGCGTTTCTGCAAGCTCTAACAACAGCATCCTAAAACGGAGGCTAATGAGAGTCCTGGATGGTTGGTTTTGTGTGCCGAGGCGAATTTCGACTGCACGGAACAGTCAGTCTGCGCAATCGGTCGCTTGACGCCAAAGCCAATCCGTGCGGGTACATCACGTGACCTAATCGTTCACGCAATGCCTGCTGCCTCTACGAAACATCTCAGTACTCGATCCGAGGACCGGCCACCGAGCGGAAGCTGTAGTGCCGAAATGGCCCCGACTCGGTCTGGATCCAAAAGGCAGATCCAGTTGTCTCAGACCCTGCGGTACCGGCCCTGGACCAACTACTTCGATAGGCGTACTTGACACCGGTTGGAGGGCTTGCTGAATACAAAGGCAGCTAGCGCGCAAGTATGCTTCGTTTGCCAACCCGCAGCCTATGAACATCGACCTCGTGTCGTGTCAAGCGGCAGCCAGCGACAGGCGACTTCGAGTGCAGTTAGAAGCCTGTTCGCACCGCCTTTAAAGAATACTGTGTTGTCATGAGCACCGACGGTATGGTGCACCACAAATTGTCTAAAAGGGATTGATTTGAGTTAGCTCATATGTTCAGTCGGCCATAACTCGCAAGTCCGGCTGTTCCTGTCTAGAAGTTTAGCATGAAGATTCTCGACAATAAAGAATCGGGAGGAGGAAGAGGAGGGCGGAGGAAGAGGAGGGCGGAGGAAGAAGAAGAAGAAGAAGAAGAAGAAGAAGAAGAAAGAAGAAGAAGAAGAAGAAGAAGAAGAAGAAGAAGCCGAGTGAGCGGAGGAGGAGAACACATCAATCGACGTCTTCTACTCTCCTTGTGCACATTTTTATGCTTTTACAAGGGCCTCAACTAAACCTATCATCACTTGTTTTTCAGAAGTGACACCACCCATCCAGCCGCACATATTTGTGGTGGCTGCGTGATCTGTTTTTATATTTTTGTAATGCAGTTATGCCATTAGGCTTGGGTGTTTGGTCTACGCCGAAGAAAATGTGGATGAGTGCAAAAAAAGCTTAATGGTCATGGCAGTTGAGATCAGATGACCGAGCTAAAAATATTATCTGCGAAAACCTCCTGTGTCTGTTTATCTGACCCACAAAATATCGAAAACGTAGACTAAGACATGGTATTCCCATGTGTATACAGAGACCACCTGGTCGAAGACGATATTGTAGCAGACGCCGGGACTATCACAGAGCAGAATAGAAAGAGGGGAGGCGAAGGTAGAAGCAACGGTCTCTTTGTTATTATTTCTGGATCATTTTATGCTAAAGCTAGTTGAATTCGTGTCTGAGGAGTCGACCCTAGACTAAATCATTTTGAGTGAGTTGCGAGTCACCTTGTGCTAAAGTCTGTTTAAAATAAAGTTTGGGATTGTTTATATACACCCCTCAACCACATGGTATAAGAATAAGAACTGTCCGTAATACACGAGAGTTTGCACTTAACTCCTGGGAAATTAGGGTTAGGGTAAATACTATGTTTGCGGTTAGGTTTAGGGTCAGGGTTGTTGCATGGGACTATTTACCCTTCCTGGAACTTAACGCAAGGTTACGTGTATTACATGTGTGGGGAAGGTTCCTATTCTGTCAGGGAGGGGAAAATATAGGCAATTTGAATAAAGATAAGTCTCAAAGGAAAATCTTAAGCACATAGCCACCATTCTTGTTGGACACCGTGACATATACAATTTTCAGTTGCTTAAATCGTCGTACCAAATATCACTGTAGGTATAGCTTTGCTTTCGACCCTTTCGTTTTTGTTGCATCGCAGGCAAATATCCTCATAAATCTTTTGATGGAAACCGTGTTCATTTTAAGTTAGTAGTTGAAAGATTATCGCACCTTCGCGTAAATATGCGTGAAAACTGACATCTCCACACATTCATTCAGTCCTTAGTAAGCCAACCAGGGCACCAAGTCCGGTGAATAATCCGGTGAATCGAAACTGAGGGGACAAGGAGCCCGTGGCTCAATGGTAGAGCGTTACAGTTAATGACGCTCGTTTCCCAAATAACGCGAGTTTAAGGATCAAGCGCCACGCAGTTCGTGTTTGGGCAAGGCTGGCTGATGATTTTTCATAAACCAGAAATGACCATCTAAGTCCCAGTCCCTTCCCTGCATGTATTACTAGTCGCTATGCGACCTTAGACTGAGCCCCGAGATACAATCTAGAGTCCTCAGAGGCTGATAAGAGGGTACCCGGGAAACTGGCATGGTCATTTCTGACTTAAGAATGTTGCAATTTTGTTCACCAATTGGGTTAGGGAGCATGCTCCTCCCGTTGTGCCTTGAGACTCAATCGAGAACCCATGAAGGGTAGCCTCCTGTCAACCATGGATATATGCTGAACGGAGCACCTACAAATGCAAGGGAAACTGGAATGGCTAATTCGGACCAGTCAGCCAGCCAGTCACAAGCTATCCACACCCAACCGTAGGTTTGGAACACCTGGGATCCGAATCCCACTAAAGTAATTTGTCCTCAACCCGGTCGATGCTAGTGGATTTCCCTTAGAAGAAAGGATTGTATTCGTGAGAGAAATAATATTTGATAGAAACATCCCCGCCTCGAGGCAGTAGTACACTTCCCCAACTATGTCAGGATTCAGGACAGGGTCTGAGTTGCTTTATCGTGGTAGTGGATATGATACAAAGAGCGGTTTTTCCAGTCCAACTCAGTGCATCCCAGAAATAACAAAAAGTACGATTTTATAATGCTTCTCCGTAAAAACTGTGGCACCTATGCGGACGGCAATATGGAACAGGTCACTGTGCTGACCCAATGATTTGATTTCTCATTCCCTGTGGGCAGTTGAACGCACCGTTATCTCCACCCTCGTTCCTCCAATCATTTACCATTATGATAGAGGTACTAGTTTCCACAGCAGATGCAATGCATAAAATTTGCCCTCGAAGTGAAACAAAACAGAGGAGGAAGCTCTCCGTCGCTGACTCTTTTAAAGCTTGTAGCTCTGGTGATTACTGTTCCATTGAGTAGTATATTGGCCAATTCTCGCACTAGAGAAATAACTGACTGCGGCCTGGGAGGGGAGAAAGAGGGTAAGGGCGATGGCTCAGCGCATTTTGCTCACTATAAACAAGCTTTACGTGCTTGAAGCTAGAGCAGTGCGCTAAAAGCCGTGGTTTGGAAGGTTTCAAATTGATTGAATAACTCGGACCGCGAAGTCAGCTAGGTGTATGCGTTGAGTGACCGACTGGCGGACTGAGACTCAGGCTGTAATGCCCCCTTAGTAATGTGGTCTCTATGACACTCCCACGCCGTGGGAACCGAGCCAGGTGTGGCGGCAGTCTAGGGTCGATTCCTGTCGTCCCAGGCACCTGCGCCCTCTCCCGCTTCCGGTTTGTTTGACTTAGTCAGGAGATTGGGCCCAGATGGGGGAAGGGGAGAGAGTGCGGTAGATGCAGCGCAAGTCTACTCTCGCTATACTCTAATTCACGAGCAAGTAACTGTTCCTATGTCACCTGGCTGCTAGACACATGGTGGACCTTGTCGAAACCGAAGGTCGAACTGTCGTACAGTATAGTTAACGGTAGCCCCAGGCCAGCTGTAGTCGGAGCTACGTATTTTCAGATTGCAGCTGCCCATAAACTACGAAGACATGCTTTGAAGAGGGAAGACGGGACTTATGTAGATCATTTTACTTCAAGCGCCACCGACCCCTAAAACAAGTGACCCGAGGATGGACTTATGGCCTCCAAGTGCTTGCTTTTTAAGATGCGACTTTGTTCCGCTTGATAGTCACGAGCCTTCACCCACCTTGTGCGGATGCAAACCTTACAGGCTGCTCAAAAAATAACTTCTCCTCCCCCCAGTTGTTATTCCTTTTCCTGAGCAGTTAAAAACAAAATATCGCTCGTTTGTGAGGATTGGGTAACTGAACCCTTCAGGGATGTTTTTGTCTGCACTTGCCACCTGTATTTATCAATGGTGTTTTTACCTGCGTTTTTACCCGCTTCCTTTTCGTGTTTTGCCATCCCCTTCATTAATCACGCTCTTGTCGCGCCGTTTCGTTGCTGTTGTCTATTGCTGCAGTTCATCACCACGGTACTTAGCTTGGACTTCCTTATTCAAGCGGATACTGGTATGAATGCACCAAAATTTTCCGAAGCCAGCGGATTTCTGCATATCTGCTATTCTTGTTCCCCCCAATAAAATCCCTGTCTAGGTCTCTGGTGTGCCCTCTGATCGTGACGCCTGATTGGTCTAGCAATGGCCTAGGAACAGCAGCGTCAATCCCACTCCAACGCCGTTCCAGCACTTATCATCGACACGTTTGACGTCTCGGTTCTTGGGGCATTACACGACAGTTCGACCGTCGTAGTCCGACGATGTCCACCGTTTGTTCCATGGAAGGGTGCAGCAGGGACGGTGACTTGCGCGTGAATTAGTTTTAAGTGATAGTAGCCTTGCGCTGCAGCTACCGCACTCTCTCCTCCTCTCCCCCACCTGAGCCCGGTGTCAAGACAGAGTCAAGAAGCCCGGAGATGGGAGAGTGCGCAGGTGGCTGGCGCGGCCGGACCCGCCCTGGGCGTGCCACCACACCTGGCTCGGATCCCACGGAGTGGGAGTGCCATAAAGGCCACATTTAGAAGAAGCCATTGCAACCTGACTCTCAGTCCGCCAGTCAACCACTCCACACAAAACACACATTGTGCTGACCACGCGGTCCGAGTAATCCCGTCAGTCGGCAACCTTCCAAGCCACGGCTTTTAGCGCACCGTGATAGTTTTCAAGCGCGTCAGATTGTTTTATAGTGAGGAAAATACGCTGAGCTCTCGACCTCACTCTCTCCCCACCCCCACAATCAGACCACTATCTGAGCCGGTCAGTTGTCTGATGCGGAAGCGGGCGCAGCTGCTGGTGACCTCGTCTACGTGTACTACGTACACGACCTGGTCCCCAAACACAAGCACCAGGATTTCACACAACAGGGGTTGAACGGCTTACATCTCACAGGTGTGAGATAGCCAGAGGTCACGTTAAGAAGGAGCCATCGCAGCCTGACTCTCAGACCACCAGTCAGCAACTCCACACAACACACATTGGACTAACTGCGAGGTCTGAGTGTAATTGTCAGTTGGCAATCTTCCAACCGCGTCACTCAACGTCACCGCACACTCTTCTCCTCCCCCACCTGAGCCCGGTCTCATGACACAGTCAAGAAGACCGGAGATAGGAGAGGGCACAGATGGCTGGTGCGGCCGGGCCGCCCTGGCGTACCACCACACCTGGCTCGGATCCCACAGAGTGGGGAGTGCCATAAAGACCACATTAAGAAGGAGCCATTGCAGCCTGACTCTCAGTCCGCCAGTCAGCCACTCCACACAAAAACACACATTGGGCTGACCACGCGGTCCGAGTTATCCCGTCAGTTGGCAACCTTCTAAGCCACGGCTTTTATCGCACCGTGATAGTTTTCAAGCGCGTCAGATTGTTTTATAGTGAGGAATATGCGCTGAGCTGTCGACCTCACTCTCTCCCAACCCCAACCATCAGACCATGAACCGAGCCGGTCAGTTGCCTGGTGTGGGAGTGGGCGCATTGGCTGACGGATCGGCGTACCCGTCTTCGCGCGCCACAGCACGACCTGGCCCCCATAACGCACACACCAGGATTCACAAACTCAGGGGATATGGAGCAGCCATCGCCGTCTGACTCCCAGTCCACTGGTCAGCCACTCGACACACACAGTACATACACTGAGCCGACGGCGTGGTCTGGTGGAAGCGTCAGATTGGCAGACTTCCCAGCCACGGTTTCTAGGAAACCGTGATATACTCTGGTAAATGGTGATTGTGAGGGTGTTGTCGATGTATTGGTGTAGGTAGTGTGCGCTGATGTAGCTTAGCCTCCGGTGGTTTACCGCGAGTTGTCGTGGAGACGCATGTGTCCTAGTAGGCCCATGCGGTGTGTAAATGTGCGGGGAGCAGTGAGGGGCAGTGGAGGCGGGCGCGTCGACTGTATGTTGGAGCCCAGTCACTGGTTCACCAGCCTCCGTGCGATGGATTTGCAGGTGACCGGCCAGGCCGATGCGTGAGTTGAAGTTGCGGGCGAGTGTGGGCAGGAGAAATCGGTAGAGGCTGGGGGGATGTCATTCATGGTAGTGGGGGGTGGCAGTGGCGCTAAGAATGGCAGGAGCGGATGGGTGTGCATGGTGTATTAGTGTTGTCGGCATTGTGGTGTATGCCGCTGTCATGGATGCGCATGTGACCGAATAGGCCCATGCGATGAGTGAATGCGCGAGGACAGTGAGGGTAGTGGAGGCGACGATCTCTGCTGTGTGATGATGTTCCAGGCACTGGCTCACCGGTCTCTGTACGATGTATTCGCAAGTGACTGACCAGGCCGATGCGTGAGGTGAATGTGTGGTCGCATTGAGTACAGCTTAGGGGAGATTCCCCATCGCTGATGGTGGTGGTGGTGGTGGTATTGAAGGCGAAGGTGGTGGTGGTTGCGGTGGTGGGGTAACAGGCGATGAGTAGGGGGATGTTGTTTCTTTGATGGTGGGAGTAATAGAATTGATGCCAGGAGTGAGGGTGAAGGAGTCAGAAGGAGGGTTGGCAGAATTTGACGTAGAAATTGGAATTGTCTGATTGTTGGTGCATTGCGTCCGAAGATGTCCAACCAGTCCGATTCGCGCGTGGAAGATGCGTTGACAGCGCGGGCATGTTGGCAGGGCCTGGGTATTGGCGGCGTTGGTCCGGGGCGCTGGTTACTTTCATGCCGCTCTTTTGGCCTTGGCGGCGGCGATTCGGTTGGCCTCATAGATTGCTGAACCAGTCTTCACTGATCTTCTCCATGCCGGTCTATCCTGAGTGAGGTCATCCCAGGTCATCGGGTTGATTTGCAGTTGCTTCAGCGATTTCTTCAAAGTGTCCTTTTAGCGTCGTTTTTGACCTCCCTGCCGGCGAGAACCCGTAGCGACATCTCCGTAGAAAAGTTGTTTGGGTAGTCGCTCGTCGTCCATTCTTACCAGGTGTCCGCTCCATCGCAGTTGCATTTGCCTCAGCATGGCATGGATGCTGAGGATTCCGGTCCGCTCCAGGACTTCCATGTCCGGGATCCTGTCTTGCCATCTCAGCTTCAGAATTCTGTGGAGGCAGCTGAGATGAAAGTGATTCAGCTTCCTGGCTTGGTTTGAGTAGACGGTCCAGGTTTCCGCTCCGTAAAGGAGTGTCGTCAAGACGACGGCCTTGTACATCTTCAGTTTGGTGTTCAGGTGAATACCGTGGTGATTCCACACGGAGGCCTGCAGCCGGCCTAAGGCCTGACTAGCTTTGGAGATCCGTTGGGCAACCTCGTCATCGATTCTCGTGTTGCGCGACATCGTGCTTTCTAGATAAGCGAAGGTTTCCACGTTTTTGAGTTGAGCAACGTTGACATTGATTCGAGGGGCATTGTATTCCGTGCTGGGTGGCGGCTGGTGCATGACAACAGTTTTGGCTGTACTGATTGTTAATCAAAATCGGCGCAGCCTTCGGCGAAGAGGTCCATGCTCCTTTGCATGTCCTCCTCCGTCATGGTGTCAAGGGCACAATCGTTCGCGAAGACCAAGTCATGGACTGTAGTCATAGACACGCGCGTTGGAGCCTGCATACGCCGACTGTTGAGAAGGTGCCCGTCAGTTCTGTAGGCGATGCGGATACCAGGCTGCTCATCACGGTAGGCGTCCATCAGCATAGCCGAGAACATGAGACTGAAGAGGGTGGGGGGCCAGTATGCAGCCCTGCTTCACTCCGTTGGTCACTGCGAATGCTTCGGATACCGTCCCGTTGTCAGTGACGCGCGCCGTCATCCCGTCATGAAGCTGACGCACCATGTGCGTGAACCGCTCAGGACAGCCGAATTTCTGCATGACTTTCCACAGTCCGTCACGATTCACCGTGTCAAAGGCTTTCGTTAGATCCACGAAGGTAGTGTATAGGTGAGTTCGCATCTCCTGACACTTCTCTTGTAGCTGGCGGGCAGCAAAGACATATCGGTTGTTCCGCGGTGTCGGCGGAAGCCACATTGGCTTTCCGGGAGCAGGCCCTGCTCTAGGTGACCGTTAAGACGATTGAGAAGGATACGGGCTAAGATCTTCCCGGCGATGTTGAGCAATGAGATGCGTCTGTGATTATCACATAGTTGCCGGTTCCCCTTCCGTTTGTAGAGATGGACGATGATCGCGTCTTTGAAATCCTGAGATACTTGTCCTTGGCGCCACATCTCCTGGAAGAGTGTTGTGAGTTCTGCCATCAGCCGGGGCCCACCGTGCTTGTAGACTTCCGGTGGGATTGCGTCGGATCCCGGTGCTTTACCGCTGGAAATCTGCTGCACGGCCCGGATGGTTTCTGGTAGGGAAGACGGCAGATCCAGGTCATTGTTCGTGTCCACTTGAGGGAGCCGGTCAGTGGCAGCATCGGAGATGGCTGATGAGCAATTAAGGACACTTCTGAAGTGCTCGGCCCAGCGCTTCAGAATTTGCGATTTCTCTGTCAGCAGTGTTGTGCCGTTAGAGCTGAGCAGCGGTGCAGACCCCTTGATACACGGGCCGTAGATGGCCTTGATGGCTTTGAAAAAGTTTTTCATTTCATTGCGGTCCGCATACCCCTGGATTTCCTCAGCCTTTCGGATCATCCAGGCATCCTGCATCTCCCGCAGCCGTTGTTGTACAAGGCGCCGGCATCTGAAAAAGGCTGCTTTGGTGGCGTCAGTCCGAAGGTCCATGTAGGCTTTGTGTAGTCTATTCTTCTCCGCGAGTAAGTTGCTGATTTCGGCGTCAATGTCGTCAAACCAGTCCTGGTGTCGACGGTGTGCGCGTCCGAGTACATCGAAGGCGGTGGACTGGATGACATTTCGCAGTTGACACCATCGTGTCTCCACGGTAGCGTTATCATCTGGAGCATGCAGGTCCTCCAGTTTCTCGGTTATTTGGTTGCTGAACTCAAAACAGTGAGCAGGCAAATTTAATAAAAGAGTATTTAACTTACATGGTGGCCTCTTACCTTGGGGCCTTCGTCGGGGTTGCAGTCGAAGCCTCATCTGAGATATGACGAGGTGGTGATCTGTCCAACCCTCGGCATCGCGGATTGCCTTGGTTACCAGCACGTCCTGTCGATCTCGCCTCCGGATGAGAACACAGTCCAGCAGATGCCAGCGCCGCGACCGAGGGTGCATCCACGTAGCCTTCTCCCGCGTCGGAAGGCGGAAGAAGGTGTTGGACAGCAGGAGACGGTGTTCCGCACACGTGCGCAGAAGAAGGAGGCCGTTATCGTTGCAGCTACCGAGACCGTTGGGACCCAGCACTCCCTGCCAGGCAGCGTGGTCCGTCCCGACGCGGGCATTGAAGTCACCAAGGACAATTAACTTGTCCTCTTTCAGCACAGTCGCCAGCAAGGCGTGCAGGTCCTCGTAGAATTTGACCTTCGCCGCATCAGAGCTCGTCATTGGGGGAGCGTAGGCGCTGATGATGGTGGCGAACTGGTCTCCCCGAAGAGGCAGGCGGAGGCTCATCAGGCGATCATTGATACCCTGCGGCAGACAGGGCAGACGTCCAACAATGTCGTTACGGATGGCAAAGGCAACACCAGCGTCGCGTCGCTCTGCCTTTGGCCGGCCGCTCCAGAAGAAAGTGTAGCCGGCCACCACCTCCTCCAGCTGACCCTGCTCAGAGAATCGGGTCTCGCTGAGAGCAGCAATGTCCACCTTGTAGCGCGCCAGTTCCCGAGCGACTAGCGCCGTCCTTCGTTCCGGCCGGTTGCTCCTAGGATTGTCTAAAGGGGAGCGAACATTCCAGGCTGTGAGTGGACTCACCCGAGCAGCCTGGAGAGTATGGCGAGGGGATGGGGACGGGGGGTATTTTGTTTGTTTGAGTTTTACGACCGCGTAGTTTTGCGATCTGCGAGCCGCGGCCGGCTGCAGAAGACGTGAGACCAGCATTTGTTTTAGGGCACATTTTTCTAGCCCCTTCCTCCGCGAGGAGGCAAGCAGTGCTATCCCTAAATAGGGGCTGCTCGGACATCCCAGACGGCTGCCGAACTCCACTATGGGTCACGGATTTGTTTTTAGTGGGAGAACGACCCGAGTTAGTCTGGGCCGCCTACGGGGTTGCTGTCGCCCCCACCGTAGGACTTTTTGAGAGGGGGAGGTGGGAAGTTCGGGAGTCAGACATACCGAGTGTGGAAGCACACACAACACCGGAGACCCTCACCTGGTTTAGCCCGCCGGTCGTGACGGTTGCCCGGGGTGTGGCCGCTGGGAAGAACCCAACTTCGAGGAGCCACAGGTGAGAGTTTGGTACCAGGTAGAGGCGGCCACAGGAGCATTCACCACCTGTACGAGACAAATGGAGCGACCAAATGCAAGCTGTGTGGTGCTGCCCCTAACTAGTACCCCTACACCCCTTGGGGCATTAACAACTGTGCTGAATGGCACACTGCAGTGGCGGTCATGACAACTCTCATCAATGCGACGACCACGAATCCTCTCGCCCCCCCCCCCCCCCACCCCCCACATCCCCCCTGGCACATGGGTTTATTTGTATTGGTCCTGCTCCGGGCACCTGTTGCAACGTTTCATCTCTAGCACGTACTTGCACGTGCGCACCGGTGACAGTCTGGTTCTCGGCCAATCATCTTCAAGGCCGACTCAGATATGCCCTCTCCCTAAGGGCCACGATGCATGTCTCCCCACTCTCTCACTCTCACACACACGTCAGTTCGACCGACGTAATTCCGCCGTATGCTCCACAGCATGGTGGTGCAGGTGTGCAAATTACTTTTAAGTGCTAGTAGCCTTTCACTGCATCTACCGCACTCTCTCTCCCTTCCCGTATCCTTCTCAATCGTCTTAACGGTCATCTAGAGCAGGGCCTGCTCCCGGAAAGCCAATGTGGCTTCCGCCGACACCGCGGGACAACCGATATAATCTTTGCCGCCCACCAGCTACAAGAGAAGTGTCAGGAGATGCGAACTCACCTATACACTACCTTCGTGGAACTAACGAAAGACTTTGACACGGTCAATCGTGACGGACTGTGGAAAGTCACGCAGAAATTCGGCTGTCCTGAGTGTTTCACGTACATGGCGTGTCAGCTTCATGACGGCGCGCATCAATGATAACGGGACGGTATCCGAAGCATTTGCAGTGACCAACGGAGTGAAGCAGGGCTGAGTACTGGCCCCACCCTCTTCAGTCTCATGATGTCGGCTATGCTGATGGACGCCTATCGTGATGAGCAGCCTGGTATCCGCATCGCCTACAGAACTGATGGGCACCCTCTACACAGTCAGCGTATGCAGGCTCCAACGCGCGTGTCTACGACTACAGTTCATGACTTGCTCTTCGTGGACGACTGCGCCCTTGACACCGTGACGGAGGAGGACATGCAAAGGAGTATGGACCTCTTCGCCGCAGGCTGCGCCGATTTTGATTAACAATCAGTACAGCCAAAACGGTTGTCATGCACCAGCCGCCACCCAGCGCAGAATACAATGCTCCTCGAATCAATGTCAACGGTGCTCAACTCAAAACGTGGAAACCTTCGCTTATCTAGGAAGCACGCTATCGCGCAACACGAGAATCGATGACGAGGTTGCCCAATGGATCTCCAAAGCTAGTCAGGCCTTCGGCCGGCTGCAGGCCTCCGTGTGGAATCGCCACGGTATTCACCTGAACACCAAACTGAAGATGTACAAGGCAGTCGTCTTGACGACACTCCTTTACGGATCGGAAACCTGAACCGACTACTCGAACAAGCCAGGAAGCTGAATCACTTTCATCTCAGCTGCCTCCGCAGAATACTGAAGCTGAGATGGCAAGACAGGATCCCGGACACGGAAGTCCTGGAGCGGACCGGAATCCGTAGCATCCACGCCATGCTGAGGCAAGTGCAACTGCGATGGAGCGGACACCTGGTAAGAATGAACGACAAGTGACTACCCAAACGACTTTTCTAAGGAGATGTAGCTACGGGTGCTCGCCGACAGGGAGGTCAAAAATCGATGCTACAATGACACTCTGAAGAAATCGCTGAAGCAACTGCAAATCAACCCGATGACCTGGGATGACCTCACTCAGGATAGACCGGCATGGAGAAGATCCGTGAAGACTGTTTCAGCAATCTATGAGGCCAACCGGATCGCCGCCGCCAAGGCCAAAAGAGCGGCACGAAAGTCACCAGCGCCCCGGACCAACATCGTCGATGCCCAGGCCCTGCAAACATGCCCGCGCTGGCAAAGCGTCTTCCGCGCGAGAATCGGCCTGGTTGGACATCTTCGGACGCAATGCACCAACAATCAGACAATTCCAATTTCTACGTCAAATTCTACCAACCCTCCTTCTGACTCCTTCACCCTCACTCCTGGCATCAATTCCATTACTCCCACCATCAAAGAGACCACATCCCTCTACTCATCGCCTGTTACCCCACCACCGCAACCACCACCACCTTCGCCTTCAATACCACCACCACCACCACCATCAGCGATGGGGAATCTCCCCTAAGCTGTACTCAATGCGACCGCACATTCACCTCACGCATCGGCCTGGTCAGTCACTTGCGAATATATCGTACAGAGACCGGTGCGCCAGTGCCCGGAGCACCAACACACAGCAGAGATCGCCGCCACCACTACCCTCACTGTCCTCGCGCATTCACTCATCACATGGGCCTATTCTATCACATGCGCATCCATGACAGTGGAATTCACCACAATGCCGACAACACTGATACACCATGCAGACCATCCGCTCCTGCCATTCTTAGCGCCACTGCCACCCCCACTACCATGAATGACATCCCCCAGCCTCTACCCACACGTCGCCCGCAAATTGAACTCACGCATCGGCCTGGCCGGTCACCTGCAAATCCATCGCACGGAGGCTGGTGAACCAGTGACTGGGGCTCCGACATACAGTCGACGCGCCCGCCTCCACTGCCCTCACTGCTCCCGCACATTTACACACCGCATGGGCCTACTAGGACACATGCGTCTCCACGACAACTCGCGGTAAACCACCGGAGGCTAAGCTACATCAGCGCACATTATCTACACCAATACATAGACAACGCCCTCACAATCACCATTTACCAGAGTATATCACGGTTTTCTATAACGGTTTTCTATAACGGTTTTCTATATCACGGTTTTCTATACATAGACAATGCCCTCACAATCACCATTTACCAGAGTAAATCACGGTTTTCTATAAACGGTTTTCTATAAACCGTGGCTAGGAAGGCTGCCAATCTGACGCTTCCACCAGACCACGCCGTCGGCTCAGTGTATGTGTTGTGCGTGTAGAGTGGCTGACCAGTTGCCTGGGAGTCAGACAGCGATGGCTCCTCCATATACTCTGAGTAAGTAAATCCTGGTGTGTGCGTTATGGGGACCAGGTCGTGCTGTGGCGCGCGAAGACGGGTACGCCGATCCGCCAGCCAATGCGCCCACTCCCACACCAGGCAACTGACCGGCTTGTTCAGTGGTCTGATGGTTGGGGTGGGGGAGAGAGTGAGTTCGACTGCTCAGCGCATTTTCCTCACTATAAACAATCTGACGCGCTTGAAACTATCACGGTGCACTAAAAGCCATGGCTTGGAAGATTGCCAACTGACGGGATAACTCGGACCGCCTGGTCAGCCCAATTGTGTGTTTTGTGTGTAGTGACCGACTGGTGGACTTAGAGTCAGGCTGCAATGGCTCCTTCCTAATGTGGACTTTATGGCACTCCCACTCTGTGGGATCCGAGCCAGGTGCGGTGGTACGCCCAGGGGCGGCTCCGGCCGCGCTAGCCACCTGCACCCTCTCCTATCTCCGGTCTTCTTGACTCTGTCTTGACACCGGGCTCAGGTGGGGAGGATGAGAGAGTGCGGTAGCTGTAGCGCAAGGCTACTATGACTTAAAACTAATTCACGCGCAGGTCACCGTCCCTGCACCACCTGGTGTGGAGCATACGTTGGACCTCGTCGAAATCGATGGTCGAACTGTGATGTCACCATGTAATATGCACCACGCCTCTGATCAGAAGGTTGTGTCCTCTCGAGTATTGGAACATGTTTTGACTGAAATTTACTGTGCTGTACTTTAAAAAATCAATTTGCCGCCGAATGGAATCCGAATAAAAATATTCCAACTGAAATGACTAAATAGGATGATGAGCGATGAGGTAGGAGGGACATAAGCTGATTATGTGAGCTCTGTCTGCGTGCAAACGAAACCCAAGTTTCCCGTAGTTACAAAAGCCAAAACACAATTTTGACGTTCACCAATCAGGGTCCGGGTCACGCTCGTCTCTTTGTGCCCAGGGGCTCCAGCGAGAGCCCTCATATGTGACCGTATAGCAAGTATATACATAGGATGGGTTACTGACAAACCTAACGGAAACGCAGGATGACCATGTCTGACCTATTAGACGTCGTTAGCCAGCCTCACCCAACTGCAGGTTTATCTAACCGGGGATTCCAACTCAGATACTTTGTTCTTTTAAACTTTTATAAATTCAGCGCTCAACCAATGACTCGCGAGCGCGTTGCCCAAGGAGTAAACTGGTCTGAAGGCAAAAGCTTAAGTTCGTTGCTCCCTCGGGGCCAACATCTCCTGCCCAGGCATGTATCTTGAAAGTGAAAGCATTTCCAATACCCTGCAGCTATTAAGAACGTTTAAAACCAGTTTTTGTTCATTGTCGTGAACTGACGTGAGTAGACTGAGTCCTTGGTGCGAATCTACCCTATGTGCTGGCATGGAAGACTGTCTTCAGGAAAGTAACACTGTTTAGTTGGATAAACATAATTGAATAGGAAAGCGGGAACGCCATCAAAATCCACTTCGGACTTTCTCTCAGGCTTTTCGTGCAAACAGATGGGCAGCTGCCCCGAACTGACCAGCATTGACTCCTCTATAGGGCAACGCTGGGAGCCGAATGCAAATGCATCGCTCCAAGCCCCGTTATGAATGCTAATCCTAGCTAACACATTTTAAAGGGTTAGGTTGGCGTGTAGGTAGATGTGTTATATAGTCTAACTCGGTGATAAAAAGACGCCAGCTTATTTGAAGGATGATGGTGGGCATATAAATTTCTTTTCATTGCCCATACGTTCCCGCCATTTTCCGTCCTGTAAACTGGTCTACCCCACTACCACTGTTCCTTATTATTACCTTCATTAGGAGGTCCTATAAGCATTCGCTGACGGGTTAGGCCGGTTGTGCAAGCATTTGTCGCCAACTGCTGTTCCAACAGTATATATTTTATTGTAGAGGTACTATAAAATGTGATAATACAGAAGATGAGTTCATCCGTTAATTTTACACAGACGTCCGTAATAGGAACCTCCACGCAGTAATCCAGGTGGCCTTGCGCTAACTTCCAGGAAGGGTCTTAACCCAAACCCTAGCCCAAAACTTAACCCTGATCCTCAACCTAAGCGTTGTTCCAGCAACATCTATTTTCGTGGTGGAGGTACCCTAGACAGTGGGGTGCTGACTATTAGCAAGCCATTAGGATACCCTAGCCGCTAAAACCGTCAGGTCCGAACCTCAATAGGAAGAGAAGAACTGGGACGCCAGTTAGGAGGACTATTGGAGAAGAGGCTGGTGGAAGCTGGCAGCCGGACGAGAGCACGCCCGTAGCTAAGAGAGTGGGTGTTTGGGATAGAGGCATGCGTCACAGTGCCTTGCGCGAGGCATGTCATAATCGATCTCGAAGATGATTGGCCAAGAACCAAACTGCCAATGGTGTGCAAGTACTCGCTAGAGGCGCGCCATTGCAACAGGCGCCCGGAGTAGAGCTGCATGCAGACTTGAATAGGCTGACCAACATAAACGTGCTGTCCTTATTATTAATCCTCAGACCTTTACCATTTTAGAGAAGGGCATTTTCGTTCTAGCATTTTCAGTTACTACTTAAGCTATCCGTCGTCAGCGGGGGGAGGTTTCTGCGAACACACCTCGCGCGGGGGTGGTGCCCACATTATCTTTGCCGCGTACATTCACAATACCGACTGTGGGTGAGACAATTACCCCCATTCCCCCGTTTCGTCCTGGCCCGTGGCAGCCCCATGCATGTCGGTCATGGCTATAATTAGCGGCCTCTGGGTTCCCCCCAAGTTTCTGAGGTTGGGCCAACGAATCGACTACTTGCAATGTCAGCAAGTAACTGCACCATTCCCGATGAACGCTATCCTCTTTCGGATGTGTTCCATAAGCCCTGGAGTTTTTCGCTATCGGATTTATGACATGACCTCATCAAGCGGCAGGGATTTCCATAAAATTATGTCAGGAGGGTAGCGACGGGTGGAAGCACCAATGCTGACGAAAGGGCCGACGAAGGTGTGAAGAGCTGAATCACGGGAAGGATCGGTAGGATGGGGAGAGGCTGGTCGGTTGCGTAGCACACTTTGTGGTGGGGCTAGTGGCGTTTGGCTAGGCGCTGCAGGGACCCGATGAAAAGGATTTTTAAGCCTTACCCAGGGTATTCTAGCTATATGACAAGCGACACCTGTTCCGCGCATATGCCCTGGCCCACTAGCTTTGAAGGACTGGGAAAGTCGCCTCGACACTCTAATGACGTCAGTTTACCAGTGTGTGTAAGTACCCCTCTCCGCCTCAACCCTCTTCCCAAATCACACGACAAATGTTCGTCAGAAAATAATTTCATGGGTGGGGGAGAATGATGAACGGCGATCACAATGAACCGAGATTATTTTGTTGGATAAAATAATCAGATAAAGGGGAAGGACAAAAAAATGAAGAAAAGGAGAAAATAAGAGTGGTATTTTGTGCTTACCTATCCATTGTGTTTGTTAGTAGGGTCAGGAGTGTCACACAACTATTCATTGCCGTAGAAACCATATAGTTCTATGGTTACTTTATATGCTTTACGTCCTTATAAATATTCCCTTCTTGTAAAAATTAACCACACAGTTACACAGCGTAAACCTCTTATATTATCACCGATTTTAGGTAACACTGGTTGGAGTTATGTATGCAACCTCCTTGTTTATATACCACGCACAAATACGCGTATGGTATAATATTGAGGAGTTATATTCAATACGTAATACAGCCATCCGCCAATGACGTCCCTTGTACGATTTAAACTGAGCGAAATCCGCTCGATAACCTTATGAACTAAGCTGTGGAGTGAAGCCGAGACAGTCAAAGCACGGTATAGCGAGAGATGAACATATTAATCGATTTCGGTATTCTATGTCCTATTGACGAACAGTTATAGTCCCACGGCGTACGAGCCTCTGTGTCGAAGAAAGGACATTACTAGAATCAACTGAGGGATGCCGGAGGTCAGGAGTTTTGGAGGGCACTTCGAACAGGCCTCGGTTTGAGCGCAAGATTGAGGCGAGTTCTCTAGTTCCTAGAGCTTAGCTGTGCTTTGCAAAAAATGGCTTAAACTTAAAGCACTTTTCACGGTCTGACTTGTCACCTCTGTGTAGCCATTAACACTTTCCCCTCATTCCAACGGGGAAAAGCAAAAGCACCAAGAGCCGCATTAAGGTCATGCTCGGACCAACGAACTGTTAACTAGTCGCTAGGCCAGCAGCCGTGATTAGAACAAAGGTCACCGGATGTTGTGTGCGGTCACACCAGACACACCACGTCATTTTGGCGGGGTCAAAGTCCGTCCGAATAGTGACAGCAATTAACGCTTTTCACAGCTATGGAATCCTTCCAAAGTTGCTGCTTGGACTAACGCATCATAAACTTTAATAGTATTTGGTTCGCTCCTGGCAGTGCCTTTACAGTAAGATGCGGCAATCTGAGTGGTTGTGACTGGCGGGGAGCTCATAAAATCAGTGCCAATCTTCGGTCCAACGCGTGTTGGTCAATGTGGTCACCGCCAGATGGCTAAAGAAAACCTAGGTGGCTCTAGAAAGCTACACATAACAGGAGTAATTCTAAGTGCGACGTGTTATCAGTCATACAAGCGGAAATTTACCGCCACTTCAAGTCCGCAAACAGCTTATTCCGTCCTGTAAAAGAAAATTCGTTATGATCTGGAGCATAGGCGCAAATAAATTCGCACGGAACTCGAAACAGAGCACAGAAGAGGAGCAGGAAAGGTAAACGTGCAAAATTTCCCCGGTGAATCATTCCGGGTGGAATGCGAGTCAATTATATGAAGCCAACAGCCAACATCTAAGCCCGACAGACTTCAGGTTCGGATGTGTAGGGGTTCCACAGCGGATGCCTGTTACAAGACTATGCATCTTGTGCGTACCAACGATTGATTGCTTCTCGGTCAAGCAAAGCTATCCAAACGGACCAATAAACTTCGAGATTGACTCAGACATGTCCCCTTCCAAGGAGCTACGGCGACTGTCCCATTCTCACTAAGGCCGCTTACCCTCATGGCACCCAGTGTGCCTTCTTATGGCTACCAACTTCCGTCAACCCACTATCCAATCATTCTGTACAGAATAATCTCTCATAGACGGCGTCCTTCTTATCCTCTTCCTGTTTGGGACCCTGCCGGAAAGTCTTGGTGGCAAGTCTTTCCCTGTGAGATAAGCTGCCGCTACAGACGCGCCACCTGTACAAATGTAGGATCTGTAGATGTGAGAGCTCACTACTGTGCGTTCCAATTTCCGTGCTAAACTGAGTTCATCCCAGATCTAAGAACGACTCGGCAAAACTTCTGATACACAATTCCGTTTTCCATACTACAAATTTGTCATTAAAATATATCATAGTTCAGACATCTTCTCCGACGAGGTCAACCGTGTGTTCCAAAACATGCTGGCTTGCGCATGAAGTTGTTTTAAAATATAGTAGACTTTTGCTGCATCAACCACACTCTCATCCCTCAGTCACCTGTTATCCGTTTCCAGACAGAGCCAAGATGACCGGAGGCGGGAGAGGGCGCAAGTGGCTGGCGCGACATGAGTCTGCACCAACGCGTGTAAACACATATCCCTCCATAACCCCCATGTTCGGCATTTTTTAAGAAAGACCATCAGTGGGACAATAGACAAACCAATAGGCGCCCTCACCCCTCAATCAGGGTAGCTGTTTAAATTCATGAAACGTTGAATCAGCTTCTGAAGCGTGTCCTCCTAGGTTGGTTAACAGTCTTTGCAACACTGATAATTACCAAACAAAATCTCGATTCCGTTAGTAATCGCGAAGAGGTACTGGCAGAGACAGTGACACTGAGGAGGCTACTTCTGGCTTATTTATCGCTATCAACCAGTAGAACCCCAAATCAAGGCTTCAATTATAATACAACATAGTGTGCCTGCTGGGTTATGGCAAATAAGTCAACAATCAGTGTTCCAGTGCGAGTCCACAATACAATTTTAATCGATGATCAGATGACTCTGGATCAAGCCTCGAGTGCACCAAAACATGGAGCTGGGGTCTTGCCGGCAGAAGATGGCAAATAGCGGGGAAACTTGTCGTTAGAGTTAAACAACGCACATTTTAATGGTTATCCACGGCCTACTGGCCATCTTCAACAGACAACAGGTTAACCGCAGGTAGTGGCAAAACTTAAGCTGTTACAGTATAGGCCAGAAATTTACATCCTAGCGTCTGCCGGTCCGCCAGGTATGTTAAGCAGTTCACTGCGTCCCGATGGTAACCGCAGTTCTGTCATTAAACTGCCCCTTTCGTTTTTTTTTCGTTTCCGCACTACCTACTTAATTCCAGCCTCCAAGTTCAGTCCTCCCAGCCCGAAAAATTGTTAAATACATCATCAAAAAAAACTTTGAAATCCAGCCACCCGTTTCCACGTCCGTATTCTCTCATGAAGATCGTTGCTTTAACGTAAAAATTTGCCCACTTGGAAGTTTTTACCTCCATTTTTCATTAATTTACTCGTGCTGATTGATGACCCCATCTAATGGCTGGGCCGACAAAATCCTGAGGGAAATTAAGTTGCTTGCGCCAACCGATGATTCCAAAAAGAGTGAAGATGACTTTCTCTGGCGTTAATTAGTGGTTTTTCGTTCCATAGCACACTTCCGCAGCCTACTCCACAAACCCCACCCTTCCAGGATGGAGTGAACTAATTCATTACCAAGCCTCACTGACCGGATGGATGCGCTTGATTTCCGCGTTAGAATATTCCTCTTGTTCTCTGCTTCCCTATGTTACTCAGAATTTTGTGGAGTTCATAATTTGGCATGCAGGGAAATGGCTGTACTGCCACGAAAAAGACGATTGTGCAACCTTCCTGCTACAGATTCATAAGCTCCTATAGTCGGATTCAAGCACGGTGGGAGAGTTGAGCAGCAGACCAAAGAAGGCCGGTAAACCTACGATCGATATCTGCGTAAGCTCATTCATCTGTTCACTCTAAGTTTAGTTTGTATGTATCGACACGCTTACACCAGACCACGTGCGTGTTGAGTGGCTGACCAGTGAACTGGGAGTCAGACGACGGTGGTTCTTCCATATGTCCTGATTTAGTTAATCCTGGCGTGTGCGTTAAGGGGCCAGGTCGTGCTGTGGTGCGCGAAGACGGGTACACCGACGCGTCAGTCACTACGCCTATTCACGCATCAGACAACTGACTGGCTCGGACGGTGATGGGTAAAACGTCGCCAACTGACAATTAAACTCAGACCTCGCACTCAGTCCAATGTGTGTTGTGTGAAGTGGCTGACTGGTGGACCGAGAGTCAGGCTGCGATGGCTCTTTCTTAATGTGAACTCTGGCTATCTCACACATGTGAGATTTGATCCGTTCAACCCCCTGTTGTGTTATCATGGGGTGTAGGGGGTACTAGTTAGGGGCAGCACTACACAGATAGCATTTGGTCGCTCCATTTGTCTCGTACAGGTGGTGAATGCTCCTGTGGCCGTCTCTAACTGGTACCCAGCTCTCACCTGTGGCTCCTCGAAGCTGGTTCTTCCCAGCGGCCACACCCCGGGCAACCGCCACGACCGGCGGGCTAAACCAGGTGAGGGTCTCCGGTGTTGTGTGTGTCTTCACACCCGGTACGTCTGCTCCTTTCTCCCTGTTCTTGTCCTCTCCCGTCCTCCCTGCCCTTCCTCCTCTCCTTACTCTTGCTTCTACCCATCCTCTTCTCCCTCTATCCTCACTCTTCCCTCCTTCCCCACGGTCAAAAAGTCCTACGGCGAGGGCGACATGCAATCACGTAGGCGGCCCAGGCGAATCGGTCGTTCTCTCACTAACCCAAATCGTGACCCATAGTGGAGTTCGGTAGCCGCCTGGGTGACTTAGCAGCCCTATTTAGGGATAGCACTGCTTACCCCCTCGCGGGGGAGGGGGCTAGAAAAGGTGCCCTAAACAAATGCTGGGTCTCACGACAGCTGCAGCAGACCGTGGCTAGCAGACTGCAATTAAATGCGGTCGAAAAACTCAAACAATATCAAAAACAACTCCTCTCACAATCCCCTCATCCGTACCCTTCGGGGTACCCTCCGGGCTGCTCGGGTGAGTCCGCTCACACTAGCAGCCTGGAATGTTCGTTCCCTTTTAGACAATCGGAGGAGCAACCGACCGGAACGGAGGACGGCGCTAGTCGCTCGGGAACTGGCGCGCTACAAGGTTGACATTGCTGCTCTCAGCGAGACCCGATTCTCTGAACAGGGTCAGCTGGAGGAGGTGGGTGCCGGCTACACCTTCTTCTGGAGCGGCCGACCAAAGGCGGAGCGACGCGACGCTGGTGTCGCCTTTGCCATTCGGAACGGCATCGTGGGACGTCTGCCCTGTCTGCCGCAGGGTATCAATGATCACCTGATGAGCCTCCGCCTGCATCTTCGGGGAGACAAGTTCGCCACCATCATCAGCGCCTACGCTCCCCTAATGACGAGCTTTGATACGGTGAAGGACAAATTCTACGGGGACCTGCACGCTCTACTGGCGACTGTGCCGAAGGCGGATAAGTTAATTGTCCTTGGTGACTTTAACGCCCGCGTCGGCACAGACCGTGCCTCGTGGAGAGGAGTGCTGGGTCCCCATGGTCTCGCTGGCTTCAATGACAACGGTCTTCTTCTCCTACGAACCTGCGCTGAACACCGCCTTATTCTGACCAACACCTTCTTCCGCCTCCCAAAGCGGCAAAAAGCGACCTGGGTACATCCTCGATCGAGACACTGGCACCTCTTTGACTATGTTCTCGTCCGGAGGCGAGATAAACAGGACGTGTTGGTGACAAAGGCGATCCCCGATGCTGATGGATGGACGGATCACCGCCTCGTCATCTCCAAGATGAGGCTCCGTCTGCAACCCCGCAGGAGACCCCAAGGTAAGCGACCACAAGGTAAGTTGAATACTGTTTTGTTGAATTGCCTGCTCACCATCTACATTTCAGCAACGAACTGGCCAACCGTCTAGCCAACCTTCCAGTCGCCGACGCGGACATCTCCGTGGAGAACCGCTGGTGTCAGCTGAGAGACACCATCCAATCCACTGCCCTGGATGTCCTCGGCCGCGCACGTCGTCAGCACCAAGACTGGTTCGATGACAACGACGCAGCTATCAACGCTCTGCTCGTTGAAAAGAACCAGTTACATAAAGCCTACATCGCTCGCCCTACCGCTGCAAACAAGACAGCCTTCTACCAAAGTCGCCGCCTTGTACAGCAACGGCTGCGGGAGATGCAGGATGCCTGGATGATGCGCAAAGCCGAGGAAATCCAAGGGTACGCGGACCGAAACGAATGGAAGAACTTCTTCGCCGCCACCAAGGCTGTCTACGGACCTCCAGTCAAAGGAGCCGCCCCTCTTCTCAGTGCCGACGGCAGGACGCTGCTCACTGAGAAGACGCAAATCCTGACGCGATGGGCAGAGCACTTTCAAAGTGTTCTCAACCAGCCCTCCACCATTTCCGACGCCGCCATCGATCGCCTGCCTGAAGTGGAAATCAACGCCAACCTTGATCTCCCGCCCTCTCTCCAAGAAACCATCAGAGCAGTGCAGCAACTCTCCAGCGGGAAAGCACCTGGCTCGGACAAGATCCCTGCTGAGATTTATAAGCATGGTGGCCCCCAGCTGATGAATCGACTCACAGGGCTCTTCCAGGAGATGTGGCACCAAGGACAAGTCCCTCAGGATTTCAAAGACGCCACCATTGTCCACCTATACAAGAAGAAAGGAAACCGCCAACTTTGTGACAACCACCGAGGAATTTCGCTACTAAACATCGCTGGAAAGATCTTCGCCCGCATTCTCCTCAACCGCTTGAACGCTCACCTGGAGCAAGGACTGCTCCCTGAAAGTCAATGCGGCTTCCGACGACACAGAGGAACAATCGACATGATCTTCGCTGCTCGCCAGCTGCAAGAGAAGTGCCAAGAGATGCGGACTCACCTCTACACTACCTTTGTGGACCTGACGAAATCCTTTGACACGGTGAATCGCGACGGGCTGTGGAAAATCATGCAGAAATTCGGCTGTCCTGAATGGTTCACGCATATGGTACGTCAGCTTCACGACGGGATGATGGCGCGCGTTACTGACAACGGGACATTATCTGAAGCATTCGCAGTGACCAACGGAGTGAAGCAGGGCTGCGTATTGGCTCCCACCCTGTTCAGCCTCATGTTCTCTGCCATGTTAATGGATGCCATCCGTGACGAACGCCCCGGGATCCGCATCGCCTACCGGATGGACGGCCGACTCCTCAACCAACGACGAATGCACTTCCGCTCGCGTGTCTCCACAGCGACTATCCATGAACTTCTATTCGCTGATGACTGCGCACTCAATACAACGACAGAAGAGGAAATGCAAAGGAGCATGGACCTCTTCGCTGCCGCCTGTGACAACTTCGGACTTCGCATCAACACTGAGAAAACGGTTGTGATGCATCAACCGTCGCCAAACACTCTATACACCGCAGCTCACATCAATGTCAATGGTGCCCAACTTAAATCTGTAGATACCTTCACGTATCTAGGTAGCAATCTCTCACGCAGCACCAAAGTCGACGATGAGATCGCTCATCGGATCGCTAAAGCCAGCCAAGCCTTTGGACGCATGCAAAATGTGGTCTGGAATCGACATGGTCTCCACCTCAGAACCAAACTCAAGATGTACAAAGCTGTCATATTGCCAACGCTGCTGTATGGAGCGGAGACGTGGACAATCTACCAAAAGCAGGCACGAAAGCTCAACCACTTCCACTTCAGCTGTCTCCGCAGAATACTAAAGCTGAGTTGGCAAGACAGGATACCGGACACGGAAGTGCTGGAACGAACAGGCATTCTCAGCATTTTCGCTCAGTTGAAACAACTGCAACTGCGCTGGAGCGGTCACCTTGTGCGGATGGATGACGAAAGGCTACCCAAACGACTCTTCTATGGAGATCTCGCCATAGGTTCTCGTCGACAAGGGGGTCAAGTACGACGCTACAAAGACACTCTGAAGACCTCCCTGAAGCAATTGCAGATCAATCCGGAGTCCTGGGAGGACCTTGCCCGAAATCGATTAGCTTGGAGGAGAACAGTGAAGACAGGGGCAGCAATCTACGAAGCCAACAGGATCGCCGCTGCCAAGACCAAAAGAGCGGCACGAAAGTCACCAGCGCCCCGGATCAATATCGCCAATGCCCAGGCCCTTCCAACATGCCCGCGCTGTCACCGCACCTTCCGCGCGCGAATCGGCCTAGTCGGACATCTTCGGAAGCAATGCATCAACAATCCGACAATTCAAATTCTACCTCTACTTCTGTCAACCCTCCTTCGGACTCCTCCACCCTCACCCCTGGCATCAATTCCACTAGTCCCACAATCATCGAGACCGCATCACAATTCTCAGCACGTGTTACCCCCACAAACACCACTGTCACCACCACTACCACCATCAGCGATGGGGACTCTCTCCTAAACTGTCCTCATTGCAACCGCACATTCACCTCACGCATTGGCCTGGTCGGTCACTTGCGAATCCATCGTACAGAGACTGGTGAACCTGTGCCTGGAGCTCCAACACACAGCAGAGATCGCCGCCTCCACTGCCCTCACTGTCCTCGTGCATTCACTCATCGCATGGGCCTTTTCGGTCACATGCGCATTCACAAAAACCTGCGGTAAACCACCGGAGACTAAGCTACATCTGAACACACTATCTTCACCAATACATCGACCACACCTTCACAATCACCTTGTGCCTGAGTATATCACGGTTTCCTAGAAACCGTGGCTGGGAAGGCTGCCAATCTGATGCTTACACCAGACCACGACGTCGGCTCAGTGTATGTGTTGTGTGTGTCGAGTGGCTGACCAGTGGACTGGGAGTCAGACGGCGATGGCTCCTCCATATCCCCTGAGTTAGTGAATCCTGGCGTGTGCGTTTAGGGGGCCAGGTCGTGCTGTGCGCGCGAAGACGGGTACGCCGATCCGTCAGCCAATGCTCCCACTCCCACATCAGGCAACTGACCGGCTCGGACATTAGTCTGACTGTGAAGGTGGGGGAGAGAGTGAGGTCGACAGCTCAGCGCTAAAAGCCGTGGCTTGGAAGGTTGCCAACTGACGGAATAACTCGGACCGCGTGGTCAGCCCAATGTGTGTTTTGTGTGGAGTGGCTGACTGGCGGACTGAGAGTCAGGTTGCAATGGCTCCTTCTTAATGTAGCCTTTATGGCACCCCACTCCGTGGGATCCGAGCCAGGTGTGGTGGCACGCCCAGGGGCGGCTCCGGCCGCGCCAGCCACCTGCGCCCTCTCCCATCTCCGGTCTTCTTGACTGTGTCATGAGACCGGGCTCAGGTGGGGGAGGAGAAGAGAGTGCGGTAACGTTGAGTGCCGCGGTTGGAAGGTTGCCAACTGACAATTACACTCAGACCTCGCAGTTAGTCCAATGTGTGTTGTGTGGAGTGGCTGACTGGTGGTCTGAGAGTCAGGCTGCGATGGCTCCTTCTTAACGTGACCTCTGGCTATCTCACACATGTGAGATGTAAGCCGTTCAACCCCCTGTTGTGTGATATCCTGGTGCTTGTGTTTGGGGGGCCAGGTCGTGTACGTAGTACACGTAGACGAGGTCACCAGCAGCTGCGCCCGCTTCCGCATCAGACAACTGACCGGCTCGGACAGTGGTCTGATTGTGGGGGTGGGGGAGAGAGTGAGGTCGACGGCTCAGCGCATTCTCCTCCCTATAAACAATCTGACGTGCTTGAAACTATCACGGTGCGCTAAAAGCCGTTGCTTGGAAGGTTGCCAACTGACGTGATAACTCGGATCACGTGCTCAGTGCAGTGCGTGTGTGTTTGTGCGGAGTGGCCGAGTGACGAACTGAGAGTCATGATGTAATGGCTCCTTCTTAGTGTAGCCTTTATGGCCCTCCCACGCAGCTGGAATTCAAGCCGCCCCTCCCTTGTGATGTAGTGTTCTTGTTTGTGTTGGACCACAGTGTGTGCTCCTGCACCGTCGCCCATCTCCGATTTTCTTGACTCTGTCTTAACACCGGGTCCAGGTTGGGGAGTGGAACCGGGAGTGAGGTAGATTCTGTGAAAGTCAACCTCTCACTATAATCCAACGCAAGTCACCATCCCTGCACCACTCTGTCATGGAGCATACGGTGGACATAGTTGAAATCGACGGTTGAACTGTAAATCTCGCCGTCCCATTCAACAACTCCGGTAGCTGACCGACTCGGCCTGTGAATAGACAGCGAGGTTGACGGCTCAGTGTATTTTCCCCACTACAAACAATCTGACGCGCTTGAAGCTTTCACGGTGCACTAAAAGCCCTGGCTTGGATGGTTTCCAACTGCCATGCTAATTCAAACCCCACAGTGACCCTAATTTGCGTTGAGTTGCCGACTGGCGGACTGAGTCAGGCTGTAATATCCCCTTATTAATGTTGACTTTATGATACTTCCACTCCGCGGGATTCGGATCAGGTTTGGCGGCACGCCTAGGGGCTGCTCCAGCCGCGCCAACCACCTGCATCATCCCCCACTTCCATTCTTCTTAACTTGGTTGTGAAACCTGGCTCAGGTGGGTGAGGAAGTGTAAGCTATTACGCAAATTCCTTATTACTATAAACTAAATTCACGTGCAAGTAAACGTTCCTGCGTTACCTTGCTTTGAGGCACGCGGTGGACATAGTCGAACTGTCAATCTCGCCATATAGCGAGACCTGGGCGCCGCTAAACGCGTTCTACGACTGGAAGACTCCATCCTACTTTCAAACTGCAGAGCAAACCCTTATTATGCGATATAATGGGTTTTTAAACACACCTAAAGTAGGCCACGGTGCCATGGCCGATCCTAAGCTCACTGGCCTTGCCGTCGTAACGACCCAAAAAACGATGTGGGTATGGGATGTTGGTCCGTGGTATGACGACTCGATCCTATCGAGGTGTTACCTAGCTGGCGTTCCTAACTCCTTCAGGCTGTTCGCACAAGCCATTAGGGACCAGTATTCAGCATGGAGTAGATCGTTACACTCTCTGCACCAAAGAGAAGGGGAACTGCATGTCTGAAGCGTGCAACCCAAAAACTTTTTTCACTGTATGCTTTTTTAATGCCATCGACTTTCCCAAAATATATGTCTTCATCTACGGTCGTGAATGCTGGGCTTTGGGTGCGGAAAATGAGCGAAGACTGGAGGTATTTTACTACCGCTGCCTAGGGAAAACCATTTGCGTGAATTTCAGCGCCTGCGTATCACATGAGGCAATCCGCATACGCTGCGACAATATCGCGAGGATATCTCAGGCTATCCAAAAAAAATGAACGAAGTGGTTTGGGCACGTTCTACGTCGTCCGCCTCACGAGCTGGGTTCGACTGCTCTCGATCCGGTGACGTCACCTACCTGGAGCCATCGAAGAGGTCAATTAAAGACTTGCCTCAGCAACAAATCGTCACGCGTGGAGAGGTACAATACGTGACATCATCGAGGCTGGCTAAATCAGGCATGATCACAACCGCACCAAGTACGAGTGGTATAAAAGGTGCGACTTGTCTTTCTCATCTAAGATATAATTCTCCTTATTATTCACCATGTATGCCTTTTGAGTTGTCTCCCAGGGTCAATAAGACAGTTTACCCACCCCCCCCCCCCAGAAAATTATCTTGCCAAGTAGAAATCAGCCCCACGCTACTTACTAACTACGGTTTGAGGGAGCACAACCTCACGTGTGGCCGGTCACTCTATTACGTATCTAGATTTTGCGCTGACTAGCCTCCAAGCCGAAAACGGTGTATCTGCCTTTCGCGAGAGACTCGGACCGGAAATACGAAACTCGTGTCAAATCCGCGCTCTACCTTGCGTTGAAAGTTACGAAAGAAGGGACCAAGTAAGGAGGAAATCGAGCAAATGTGCGTGGCCCTCAACCTGGATGAAACGTTCTGAGTACTGGCCAGTGCAGAACACCAGGATGGACAGAAGAGGCTATGCATCCTCCCCCCCCCCTGCCGTCTACATACTCACTGTCAAGCTGGTCACTAGTCACGGGATACATGTACATCCCGCTGACGCACGTACAGCGAACAGAAACAGGTTAAAGATGAAGCGAGGTTCGAGACAGGAATGAAAAAAAGCAGGAAGCGAGCAGGATTCAGTAAAAAATTAACTGGGTGAATAATCATGACGACAGACTTCCTGACGTGCAAAAACAACGGGGTCACATTAAACATGGAGAATGAGAGGCGGGGGAGGGGCGAGATATCTCGTTTTCCCGTGACAGACGGGTGGCCGGACAAAACCGTAAAATGATGAAATGCTAAGTCAGAAAATGTGCGTGTGTGCAAAGTTCGACTGGAAAAGGACAGGAGGGAGGGAGGGAGGGCGGCGAGTACACATACAGATCGAATAAAGTAAAGATTTCCGGCTAAGCCGTGGAAATCGATTGGCATGGCATGGCGGCGGGGGCAAAGAATGGGAGAAGAACTAAACAATTGGGCGGCCACAAAACGCACGCGGTGGAAACATTCATGAGAGAATGATGAAGAGGGACCGGAAGGCGACGAGAGCCGTCGATGTGCGTTCGGGTCACCGTCTTCCGCCTGCAAGGGCGCTCAAGCGTCACGCATGAGCCACCGACACCTCCAGAGCGCTCACGGACATTCGGAAGAAGATTATGGCCCGCACCGCGAATATCACGACCAGCAAGTAGAGTACTGGTGAGGACACAGGTGGGGGGCGAGGAATGAAAGTAAAAGCATCCAGTTAAAATAAAACCAACTAATCATTATTTCACGGGTGGGCATAGCTGTTCAGGGGCAACCTATAACAGGCCAGTGACCACCATGCCCTTACGTGGACAGTCTAGTCAACTGAAATCCCAAGCGCAGAGTATGCAACTTTGGAGAATTTTGACTGAATCACAGATGTACTACCTTGAAGAAGGAAAAGACAGAAAATTGAAGGTGCTACAAAGAAACAGGACGAAACGTACAGTACGTGACGTAACACATGAAACTTGGGATGACCATTTTGGAACACCTAAAACGTTGTGCATTTAACTTATCCGTCTAACCCGTTCTTAGTCGGGCAAAATGTTTACAAGTATGAGCTTGTATAAACTTCAGCCCACATGCAGCCAAGTTTGCGCCTCTGTGTGCATTTGTATTTATTTAAGTGAGAGCGCCGTGGTCTAGGCTGGAAACTGATCAAATTCATTGCCACCCACTTAGAAGTTATTTTTTTTGTTACCTGTAAATTAGGTGGAGCAGAAGGTGAACAAGCAGAAAAGCAGACATCGTTTAGACTTTAAAAATTCAGATTTTCAAATCTTTTCGACCTCACACCCCTGGAAGGCCGTAAAAACGCCTGCAGCGGTCCACTGAACGAACTCTCTAAGACAGTAGGCGCAGATACATGTCAGCTATGCGAAGCAATCGATCACTCACACCTCCTGACTCAAACGGCCAGAGTACTTTCAAACTGAAGGACTCCTCTGTCTGCAGGTGTAGGACGAACCATATTTAAGCTAAGTTCCAGCCACCTAATCCTATAATTAAATGTTAGATCGCCAACCATCGAGAGCTTTTAAGCTCACGTTTGAGTGGGCGGATTAATTCTACGTGGTGGCGAAGTTAACGATGGTAAAAAGGTCAGAATTGCTTCTATGACCCCTCCCCTACCCCGGCATGGTAGTGAAATAGGAGCGCCCACACACGTAATACAGGTGCTTGCGCTAAATTCCAGGAAAGGTAAATATTCCAGTGTCCTACCCCTAACTCAAGCCTTGATTGTGAGTCTAATATTAATTATATCCCGAACCTTGACGCTTACCCTAATTTTCCGGGAATTACGGCGGTCCCTGCCCCCGTGTCCTGCCGGGGGAAGGGGGCATATAAGTAACCCCTATCAATATATTTTTCAGCGATTATCATGCGCTTGTTTAAGCACATCGCTCCCACAATAAAACGACGCGCGCTGTAGGAATAAAACTCACGAGGTCTAGCTGACCACGCACGCATTGAGCAACTGTCCTCACCCCAGTTGCTTGTCACCGAAGTCCAAACGTACACACACCAATGGGACACTTGTAATGCTAGTCATAAAATCCTGCTACACGCTTTGTTAGACCAGAGAGGCACACATTACCCATACAATCCGGGGATGGGTGAACATAAGTCAGTCTTGCCCATAATTATCACGTGTAGGAGATCGATTGTTATGATAAGTTATAAATCAGACACTTGACATAGAGTGGAAGTTTCGGAAACTAAAAAAATCTAATTAATACGGATCAAATGCATTGCTACCTAAATCGACGATACCAGGAGGGCTGTTGGAGGCCACTGTGGGTCCGTTGTGCTAATCACATTGTCACGACCTCTCTCACTCTTCCCTCCCACCCAAGTTCGATGACAAGACAGAGTTAGGAAGACCGGAAGCGAGATCGGGCGCAGTGACGGACAAAGGTAAGCGCCACGGACGCCTGATCTGCACACAATTGGCCAGAGTTGCACACAAAAAGAGAGGACGGTTAGGATCTCCAATGAGTGGCAGTGCCATGGAGGCCCCATAAAGGAGTAAGCGCCAGCTGGCTCCCCGTCCAGGAGGATCGAGTTATCCCGCCAGTTGACGGTCTTCCATGCTAAGAATTTTAGGGCAAGTGAGAACTACGTGCTGAGAGTCGAGCCCACTCTCTCTCTTTCTCTCTCTCTGCCCTAATCTTCCCCTTTCAGGCATCCGTACACTGTCCGAGCCGGTCAGCCAGCTGATGCAGTGAATGGGCGCACGTGTCAGGCAGAAATTCAAGAACCTACGCGTTGCTACACACGACACAGCCCCACAGACACAAACTATCGGATTTTCACATAACAGGGGTGGGTAGTTCGGATCTCACATGCATGATAGTGCCGTAGAGGTCACATTAAGAAGGAGCCATGGAGCCTAACTCTCAATCCACCAGATCAGCTCAAACCCTGCCTCGACAGGACTGGTTGAGATGTATAGGTGATCGATGAACCTCCGATATTCGGTGGGAGATGGAGAAGGGGGGGAGGATCAAGATTAACAGATCCGCTGTCGCAGATTAGTGCGGGTGAAGAGGAGCTCTATGCAAAATAACTGAAGGTAACTAGACGTCTAAGATGACATCCAACGACATCCGGAAAACAAGGGTTCGGACGCTGTTAACGCAGGTTCTTCAATGTCGATGAAAGTAATGACCGAGAATCGTGAGTGCTGAAAAAAAAACGTCATAGGCAACTGGTGACACTGAATAATGCACAGCGTGTAACCTGACGAATACTCACACACTACAAAATTGCGATAACTCTGGACAGTATTTGAGGTTGGCTTATTCGTGGAGGCGTGGGTGGCTGGCACATCAATCCGGAGACCGCACCCTGCGGAGACCGCAAGGACAGCAGTGGCACACGCCTGCGAACGGTCGAAAATAAACAGAAGCAGCGAGGCACCAGGAACAGCTGAGAGGTACGATCTGAAACTCGCAGTTACCACACATAGGTGGGCGATCTTAACAGTCAGGTGAAAACATTCACGCACCAGTAAGGTGCATTCGTATCATTCATGAGCTAGATTACAACAGAGACTAAATGGGTTTGTCGCATGCGTTATCAGGGCTTTCCTGAATTTAATTCAGTTCTTAACTATTACCATGCAGGTGTGTGTGTTTTCCCCCAAAACGGGCCGCGTGCTAGATGCGCTGGACCACCACGGGGGCTAAATCAGGGTACGACAGTCGTTATTATTAACTGGGATGAGGTTCCATAACCAATACCGAAGATGGGGGTGTGCATGTCCCACATGGGCACGCGTAGGTGCAGGCTCATGCCGCACCCCGCTCTCCCACTCCAGGGGAGGATTTTCATCTGCACCAGACCCCGCCTCTGGTCTTCTTGACTATGCCTCGACACCGGGCGGGTAAGGGAAGCGAGAGAGAATGCGGTAGATGCAGTGCAAGTTTACTATCACTTAAAACTAATTCGAAAACAAGTTACCGTCCCTGGTGTCGAGCATACGGTAAACATCGTCGGACTACGACGGTCGAACTTTAGTGTTGGGTGTGTGGAAGACGAACAACTACCCAAAAGACTCTTCTATAAAGATGTCGCCACGGGTTCTCGTTGACAAGGGGGCCAAGTAAGACACTACAAGGACACTCTGAAGACCTCCCTGAAGCAACTGCAGAACAACCCGGCGACCTAGGAGAAACTCGCCCGGAACCGACCGGCCTGGAGGAGGGCAGTGAAGACAGGGGCAAGAATCTACGAAGCCAACCGGATCACCACCGCCAAGGCCAAAAGAGCGGCACGAAAGTCACCAGCTCCCGGATCAACACCGCTAATGCCCAAGCCCTTCTAACATGTCCACGCTCTCACCGCACCTTCCGCGCGCGAATTGGCCTGGTCGGACATCTTCAGACGCAATGCAAAAACAAACCGACAACTCAAACTTCTACTTCAAATTCTGCCAACCCCCTCACACTCAGCCTCACTCCTGGCACCAATTCCACTACTCCCACCATCATCACCTGTTAACCCCACCACCGCCACCATCACCACAACCAGCGATGGGGATTCTCTCCTAAACTGTTATCATTGCAACAGTACATACACCTCACGCATCGGCCTGGACGGTCACTTGCGAATCCATCGTACAGAGACTGGTAAACCAGTGTCTGAAGCACCAACCCACAGCAGAGATCGCCGCCTCCACTGTCCTCGCGCATTTACCCATCGCATGGGCCTATTCGGTTACATACGCATCCATGACAGCGGAATTCACCGCAATGCCGACAACACCGATACCCCATACACACCCTCCGTTCCTGCCATTCGCACCGCCACTGCCACCCAACTACCCTCCCCCAAGCCTCTACCGATTTCTCCTGCCCACAATGCGCCCGTAACTTCAACTCACGCATCGGGCTGGTCATTCACCCGCGAATACATCGCACGGAGGCTGGTGAACCAGTGCCAGGGGCTCCGACAAACAGTCGCCGCGCCCACCTATGCTACCCTCATTGCTCCCACACCTTTTTACACCGCATTGGCTATTAACACACATGCACCTACACGAAAACCTGCGGTAAACACCCGTAGATTAAACCACATCAGAACACATTAACTTTACCAACACATACACAAGATCCTCACCATCATCATGTATCTGGAAATATCGCGGTTTCCTAGAAACCGTCGCTTGGAAAGCTGCCAATCTGACGCTTACACCAGACCACGCCGTCAGCCCAGTGTATGTGTTGTGTGTGTTGAGTGGCTAACCAGTGGACTGGGAGTCAGGCGGCGATGGCTCCTCCATATCCCCTGAGTAAGTAAATCCTGGTGTGTGCGTTATGGGGGTCAGGTCATGCTGTGGTGCGCGAAGACTGGTACACCGACCCGTCAGTCACTACGCCCATTCCCGCGTCAGACAACTGACCGGCTCGGACGGTGGTCTTATTGTGGGGGTGGGGGAGTGAGTGAGGTCGACGGCTCAGCACATTCTCCTCCCTATAAGCAATCTGACGTGCTTGAAACGATCATGGTGCGCTAAAAGTCGTGGCTAGGAAGGTTGCCAACTGACGGGATATCTCGGATCATGCGGTCAGCGTAGTGCGTATCTTTGTGCCGAGTGGATGATTGACGAACTGAGAATCATGCTGCAATGGCTCCTTATTAGTATGGCTTTTACGGCACTCCCACTCAACTGGGATCCAAGCCGCCCCTCCATTGTGCTGTGGTGTTCTTGTTTCTGTTGGACCAAAGTGCGTGCGCCTACACACTCGCCCATCTCCAATTTTCTTTATTCTGTCTTGACACCGGGTCCAGGTGGGGGGAGGAGAGAGTGAGGTAGATGCATTGAAAGTCTACTCTCACTATAATCTAGCGCGAATCATCGTTTCTGCACAGCATACGGTGGACATCATCGAGCACGACGGTCGAACTAGCGCTTTGTGTGGGGTGTAGGGAATACAAGTTAGGGGTAGCACAAAACATGTAGCATTTGGTCGCTCCATACAGGTGATGAATGCTCCTGTGGCCGCATCTAACTGGTACCGAACTTTCAACTGTGGCTTCTGGAAGCTGGGTTCTTCCAAGTGAACACACCCCGGGCAGCCGTCACGACCGGCGGGCTAAACCGGCGGCCCAGGCTATCTCAGGTTGCTCTCCCACTAAAACAAAACCGTGACCCATAGTGAAGTTCAGAAGCCGTCTGGGATGTCCTAGCAGCCCTAGCAGCTTGACTCCTCGAGGACCAAGGGGCTAGAAAAGGTGCCCTAAACAAATGCTAGGTATAACGTCTTCTGCAGCCGGCCACGACTCACAAAATATGCGGTCGTAAAACTCAAACAAACAACAAAACCGCCGTCCCTATGCCCCGCGTCATACTCTCCGGGCTACTCGTGTGAATCCGCTCACACTAGCAGCCTGGAATATTCGTTCCCTTTTCTAAAATCCGAGGAGAAACCGGCCGGAATGGAGGAGGGCGCTAGTCGTTCGGGAACTGGCGTGATACAAGAAGGACAGCGCTGTTCTCAGCGAGATAAGATTTTCTGAGCAGGGTCAGCTGGAGGTGGGTGCCGGCTACACCTTCTTCTGGAGCGGGCAGAGCGATGCGACGCTGGTGTCACCTTTGCCATCCAGAGCGACATCGTGGGACCTGCACGCCTTGCTGGCGACTGTGCTGAAGGCGGAAAAGTTACTTATCCTTGGTAACTTTAACACCCGCGAAGGGACAGACCACGCTGCCTGGAAGGGGGTGCTGGATCCCCATGGTCTCGGTAGCTGTAACGATAACGGCCTCCTTCTTCTGAGAACCTATGCGGAACACCTTCTACTGATGACCAACACCTTCTTCCGCCTCCAACGCGAGAGAAGGCCACATGGATGCACCTTCGGCCGCGGCGTTGGCAGCTGCCGGACTATGTTCTCGTCCGGAGGCGAGATCGACAGGACGTGCTGGTGACCAAGGTGATCCGCGATGCCAATGGTTGGAAGAATTACCACCTCGTTATCTCCAAGATTAGGCTACGACTTCAAGTCCGCCAAGGTAAGTGGCCATCAGGTACGTTACTCGTTTATTAAAGTTAGCTGCTCACTGTTTTGATTTCAGCAACAAAATAAACAAGAAACTGGAAGACCTGCATGCTTCAGATGATAACCTACTGCAGAGACACGATGGTGTCAACTGCCGAACGTCAGACAGTCTACCGCTCTCGAAGTCCTCGGACACGCACGCCGTCAACAACAGGGCTGTTTCAAAGACAATAACGCTCACATTAGCAACCTACTCGCGGAGAAGAATCGACTACACAAATCCTATATGGACCTTCGGACTGACGCCACCAAGACAGCCTTCTTCAGATGCCGCCGCTTTGTAAAGCAACGGCTGCGGGAGATACAGGACGCCTGGATGGTCCGCAAGGCTGAGGAAATCCAAGAGTATGCGGACCGCAATGAAATTAAAAACTTATTCAAAGCTATCAAGGCCATCTACGGCCCACGCATCAAGGGAACCGCGCCGCTGCTCAGCTCTGCAGGCACAACACTTGACAGAGAAATCCCAAATTCTGAAGCGCTGGGCCGAGCACTTCAGAAGTGCCCATAATTGCTGCCATTGACCGGCTCCTTCAAGTGGACACGAATGACCTGGATCTGCCGCCTTCCCTACCAGAAACCAAACGGGCCGTGCAGCAGATTTCCAGCGGGAAAGCATCGGGATCCGACGAAATCCCACCGAAAGTCTACAAGCACAGGAGGCCCCGGCTAATGGCGGAATTCACAAAACTATTCCACGAGATGTGGCGCCAATGACAAGTTCCTCACGATTTCAAAGACGCGATTATCGTTCGTCTTTACAAGCGGAAGGGGAACTGGTAACCCTGTGATAACCACGAAAGCATCTCGTTGCTCAACATCGCAGGAAAGATCTTCGCCCATATCCTTCTCAATCGCCTGAACGGTTACCTAGAGAAGGGACTGCTCCCGGAAAGCCAATGTGACTTCCAACGACACCGCGGAACAACCGACATAATTTTTGCCGCTCGCCAGCTACAAGAGAAGTGCCAGGAGATGCGAACCCACCTCTACACTATGTTCATGGATCTGACGAAAGCCCTTGACACGGTGAATTGCGAAGGACTGTGGAAAATAATGCAGAAATTCGGTGGCTGACCGTCGGACTGAGAGTCAGGTTGCAATGGTTCCTTTTTAATGTGGTCTTTATGGCACTCCCACTCTGTGGGATCCGAGCCAGGTGGTGGCACACTCAGGGGCGGCTCCGGCCGCGCCAGCCACCTGCGCCCTCTTCTGCCTCCGGTTTTCTTGACTTTGTCATGACACCGGATCAAGGTGGCGGAGGAGGAAGAGAGAGTACGGTAGCTGCAGCGCAAGTGTACTATCACTTAAAACTAATCCAGGCGGAAGGCACCGTCTCTTTGGGATCCGAGCCAGGTGTGGTGGCACACTCAGGGGCGGCTCCGGCCACGCCAGCCAAATGCGTCCTCTCCCGCCTCCGGTCTTCTTGACACCGGGCTCAGGTGGGGGAGGAGGAGAGAGTGCGGTAGCTGCAGCGCAAGTCTACTATCCCTTAAAACTAAATCACGTGCAAGTCGCCGTCCCTGCACCACCCTTCCGTGGAGAATACGGTGGACCTCGTCGGACTACGACGGTCGAATTGTCGTGTGTGTGTGCGTGTTTGTGGCCCCTAAACGGGCCGCGGGGTAGATGCGCTGGACCAACACGGGGGTAAAATCAGATTGCGGCAGGCGTCATTATTCTGGGATGTAGTCCCATAACAAATGCCGAACATGTAGTGTGCGTGCCCAACTTGGGCACGCGTACGTTCAGGCTCATGTCGCACCACCCACTGTTGCCATTTATGGCTATGGTGGGATAAGACTCACTTGTGACCGACACTGCTTCCGGTCTTCTTTACTATGTCTTGACTACGAGCACAGGCGGGTAAAGGAAGATAGAGTGCGGTAGATGTAGTGCGAGTCTGATATCACTTAAATTAGCGCACAAGTCACCGTCCCTGCACCACCCTCTGTGCAGCATACGGTGGACATCGTCAGATTACAACGATCGAACTGACGTTGCATGTGTTAAGCGATTGGTTTGCAAAATGTCGGCCTAGCCACATTACCAGACCCGTACAGGTCATCGGCGCATCGCAGAGGGGAAAAGGAACGAGGTACAGTAGATGTGATATCTTATGAAATGTTAACCACAACTCTGAAACAGTGTTTTAAACTGGAAAAGCTTGCTTAAGGGGGGTTGTAATAGCAGCATAATCGTCAGAGATTTCAGTCACGGTAGGATACCGGGTTTGAATGGGCTTCTTTCCGACCGCCTGCAAAAACTACACGCCATAAAAAAGGACTAATTAAATAGTATGCATTCTTCCCACTGATTTTTAGATGACCCCTGTAAATTCGGCTACTCTTATAGAAAACATGCACAAAAATTTGCTTTCTTGTTGGTAGAAAATTACGTTGTCTTGAAAAAGGTTAGTTTCTAACTAGGTGTTTTAAGACCGTGAAATATCTATTCATAAAGTATCCTGTTTATCCGTTTATAAACGCTGCTTGCGAAGCATACAAAATGATCAACATCCACTGCCAAATGTTACGAGCTCTATATGACGTCTTCTGAATAGCATATAGAAATGTGATTGGGCGCTTGAACCCACCACAATGTGCTAAAAGTCATGGCCTGTAAGGTGGGATGATTCGGACTTCTTTCGGAAGTGTGGCAGGACTACAATAACTCTTTCTTAATTTCGACCTTCACGACACATTCCAATTCCGTGAGATCCGAGCCCATGTGTGGCACACGTTAGACACAGACGTCCCCTTAGCTATTTCGCTCAACCTCATGTCCAGTCCGCTTGGCTCGGACAAGTAGCTGATGCATGCGGGGGGAAGTGAGAGATCAATCCACTTCCGACTGAACGCCTACTTCCTCACTGCAGACAACAAACGCACTAGCAGGCGTGACTTGGGCGATTGTCAATCGATGGGGAAACCTGGTTCGTCATAGGAATAGGGATCGGGATGCGAGCACTCCGATTTTGTCTGGCCTCCTACACACGTGGATGGCGAGACCCTTTAAGTGAAGGCAGGTCCAAGCGTGGCGCGTGCGTAGACGTGTTATTTAGTTTAATCCCCTATTGCACCCACTAAAGATGAAGAGACGCATACTGGAATATTAATCTCTCTCAACAGGATAAGTCCAGGTAGAATCGTAGCCTCCAACTTGTTTTTACATGAAGGAGGAGGCTAGATAGTTTTGCTGAGAAAAAGATAAGACTGGTCTTAAACCATCAAACCTAGAGGTTAAATGAACGCTTGTCAATCAACCTTCGGTAAATACAGAAGTAACAACAACGACCAAGGAGTAGGCCTGCCTACTTAAGGCTGTCAGTAGTGCACCAGAAGACAAAAAAAGTAGATGTAGCATGAACGCCTAAAACAAATCAGTTTACGTTTAAATTGCTTTATCACAATGAAAGCCATAGGCGCTGAGTAAAAGCAAGGCAGAAAATTTCTTGGGCCAAACAGGCGGACAAAGAAAGTGTACGTATGGACGAAGCATCGAGTCTCGAGGTTGAATACCTTGAGCTCGGTAGTAGAAGGCGTCTAGGCACACAGACAGTGAAAGTTCTATCTTTATTGCAGTTAAGTAGAGAGCGACTATAGATTGCCTTATTTCTGTAAATAAGTTGGTTAAAATAGATGATTGCTGATCTGCGCCGTCCAGAATGGTAATCGCAGAGGGTTCAGTCAAGTGTTTCATACCTCCATGGAGGGGGTACGAGATACGCATGATTTACTTTTTAACAGAGGGAAATCTTCAAGACCGCTGCTCGAAATGGATTAATTAAATAGTATTTGTATGGTTGATAAGGTGCATTTGTATTCCGGTAGCTATCAGGCATCCTGCAATCAGACTACTCCCACCTGACTCCTTCCGCTGATGTCTTTGTCGAGAAATGCAAGCCATGCGCATAAGCAGGTGGTATGTGACAAGAAGACCTGATGACCGAAACACGAGCTTAATTCGTCTAATGGTTACAATTAATACGGGTTACTTTATAGTCAAAAGACTACTAATGGGCGTGTCCTACTTGATTCGTTACGTGGCGAAAACAGGCCCCGAGAAGTCAGTGATTGCACAGATAATTTTGTGGCCGGTCAAGTAGGAATACAAAACTTGCCTTTTAGTATAATTAATACGAATAAAACTGCGTTCCTTATATTGATCCTCTAGAATAAGCCTCGTGAAACAGGGCACTTACCAATCTAACCCAAATAGATGAAGTTGGAAGGTCAGAGGTTCAGTTTTACCTCGCAGATCCCATCGAGGACTTCGACAACAGTCGCGAAGCAGTCAATAAATACTGTCTGCTCAGCCTAGAGAATCGGCATAAACGGCTGAAGATGACAACTGAACGAAAAATAGTCACTCCAGTCTCCCTCGGATTTGTTGCTCGCCGCTATGCAGTCACCTGCTAGGAGCTACCAGCGCCAAACGGAGCATCGTACTCCGTCTTGCGGTCTGGACAGATCCCTCAACGTCCCCGCCCCACAGCAAGTGACTTAGAGCATTCCCGATCACAACCGACGGAGCTTCAGTCCGTAGCTTAGTGTTATAAAGTTCCTATAATGACCATCTGCGTCCGAGTCCGGACCTTGGCTGGGCGCGGACCGCTGTTTCAGCTTGGCTGACTGGCCGGCCGGCCGGCTTGCTAGCTGACGACGCCAGAGAATATAATTCCAGTGCTCCTTATCTTCACCGGCAATAATTCTCAACCCATTGTTATCAAAGTTCGGAAGTGTCAGCAAGCAACCCTGAGGCAGTCGCGAAATCTTTCATAATAAGTAAATCCTGCCTTTGCCGAGCAGATTTACCCCCAGTATCCTCGTAGCTGGACAAGAAATGGCACTTCCGAATACAACAGCTTTGGATAAAGATTATCTTGAATACACTGCCATATTTTGAGGATAAAACATGCTCATGAACCCCGGAGTGCAGTCCATCTGTCGACGCAGTTTCTCGCAAGATAAAGACTACGGAAGAATAATAGAATGAGTCATCATGAAATTTAGAAACTTTCGTCATAATACGCACTGGGTCCATGAGTAGCAGGCAGCCAATCTCGAGGACGTGGTAGTGGTCTGTGCGAGGACTAAACTGAAGTAGATTTTCTGAGTTTCGGTGTATCTTCTCTGCCCGTACCCAATTCATTCTAATGAGAGGACCATGTAGGGACATACACACCTGAAACCCCGAATAACGGTATCAGAGTTGCCAGAAAGTCAGTGGTGGTGATCGTACTTCGATGCCAAAACATACCCGCAGGATTTAACGTTGCGAAAACATTAGTCGAAGGCGGAGAGCACATGAACAGGGGTCAGTCATCGAGCAGAAATAGTAAACGGCCGAAGGCATGAGGATGCCAAGAGCTCGTAGTCAGAAGACATTTACTAAACCAGTTCATTTTGCACGCAGTCAGATATCTACTGTTTAGTAGAGCATGTGACGCAGGGTGGTTGGACGACGATGGCGAACCACGCTGTCAAGTTGATGGTTGTTCAGGAGTTGAAAGTGACGGTCAAAAACACGCATGCGCTCCTTAGTGACAAAGGTGCAGTCAGTTGCCGTACACCAAACATCATCAGGCGATAGCACACAGAATAAATGTAGACGCACTACGTAGGGTCAGGCTGAATCATGTGCGCACAGGGCAGTTCAAAAAACGACGCGCCCTGCCGTCGACATCATTTTTCGACGTGACGCGCCTGCGTCCACCAACAAGTCACGTGCAAGCGCGCTGCGCCTAGGCCTTGAGTGCACGCATAAGCGCTTCGAAGAGGCGCCCGTTAAAATGTCGAGGTAGATACGGCAAACACTACCGTAATGAGACTGTCGACAGCGGGGTGCATCCATGGAGGAAGAGACATTACTGAGATGCCATAAATCAAGTAAACAGGGGGTGGTGGGTGGTACAAGCGACAGCGTAGGAGGGCGGTTCCTCTGATAGAAGCAACTTTGACTTCAACACCTTCCTGTTGCAGGTATTTCAGTTCTCGGTAGTCTACTAAGTAATAATAACTCAATAGCCTCCATTAGGCTGATACTCCAGCAGCCAAACATGGCGACGACCGAAACTGCCCCTCTCTCCCAGAGACTGATGAATTGGAGTATAATTTTAATCGGATTATAGCGGGGTGGACTTGAGAATCTGGTCTGTGCGCCGTGGCGGTTATAGATTGCTTCCAAAGCATTCTGCACAAGTTCGAAGAGACCACAGATTAGAGATCTGGGTGCCAGTTTAATTACTTAGTTCAGCGACACAAATGCGCGACCGGAAGTCTATGAAAGCTACCATTCCTTCCTCCTCGAGATTGCAGCACGAGTAATAGTTACCTACCGGCAACTGCTCTAGAGGATTAAAAAACTAAAAATATGGTCAGTAAGCTACCATGGCTATGTCCATCAATGGCTGCTCAGGCTGGTATGGGCGACCGGGTGGATGACACAGGCTATAGGTGATCGAACGTGGTAGAAGTTTTCGAGATTAGCATAACTCTTCTGTTTCATGATCGATCTCGGGCCAAAACTATCGTCTTCACCCCCCGCGCACTCCCATCAAAAGGATGAAAACATTAGAGCCCCTGTACGGCGGAATGCACATCTTTCCTTCAGATGGTCTGCCACGAGTCAATGGTGATACACAAACTCCAGTCACTCGCGAAAGTGTTTGATGCAAGGTAAATACCGGCGCACATTCAGCGAAATTTGCTTCTTAAGCGAAGGCCGAAACAAACTTGGAATCAGATGCATGCTTCCAGGACGACACTTGGAAGTATGAATGGCCCAAAGCAGGTGAGGGCAAGTAGCAGAACTGACAAGGTGCTTTATTTGTTGGTTATCGTTGTTGTTAATTGTGATGAGGTTGTTGATGACGATGGGGAGGAGGACGAGGAGGATTTTCTGCACCCCAAGAACAGGCAGGACTCCCCCCAAAAAACACTGTCTGGGTTCATGAGTCAGTTAGCATGTTTGTCCTACAAACGACTCATTGCAAGGACATTCGAGTAACTTGTGTGGTGTGTAACCATTGTAAGCCGGTGGATTACACCCTAGTGCTGTGGTCATCTATTATCAAAATCGGTTGCTAAAGGCAAGACCTTAAATGCACCAAAACTGTTAAAAAAAATTCAAAACAGCACTAAAAACGATATTATTGTCGTTAATAAAAGAAACGCTCTAACACTAGGAAGGTATGTAAGACGATGAAAGAAAGGTGTGGGAGGGGACGTTGCCCGAACAACTACCGGCAAAAGCATCTCCCCAGTTAAGAAACAGAGACACTTCTATAGTGAGACAGTAAGTTGGACAAGGTGCTATTTCTCGACTGCAAACAGTTCGGAGTTGGTCAAAAAATGCGTCTTTACGTTTGCCATCGGCATTCAGCCTCGGTAGCAGTGTCATAAACTTGGATAAATAATCCATAGAAATTAATCATGAATTCAAGTGGTTGATTTCAGCAGAGGCTCGGACAAACGTCATAAAGCCTTGACCATACCTATTCGGAAAGGAAACCATGCATATGGCAGCACAAATAAACGCTAGATGGCCATAGAGATAATAATCCTAGCAGTAGAGGATGAGAGAATGAGCAAGTACAAAAGGTTTGGCCTGATACTAGGCTAAAATCATCCGCCCCGCAAGAATGACGTGTGAGGACAGGAAAATAAAGTAGTTCAGATGGAGTTATGGGAGAAGTGAAAAACCTTACCAGACCAAAGAAAATATAGCGCTCCGTTGGTCAATGCTGCATAGACCGTGCCAATGGTGACAGCGATAGAGATGATAAGGAAGATCAGAGTAAGTAGAAGATAGCTGACCCATCGGACGCGGGCGTAGGCGGGGCCCACCGAGGTCACCTTTCGGCATTGAGGGCAACGGGCCGCAATGAGGAAATTAGAGTTGGGAGCGCTGCCACCCGACAGGCAGTAAATTAGGCGATCTGCGCAGGTTCGCGTATGTGGGTAAGAATTTTGAGGCGAAGGGATGGAGAAGGGTCGCTGGCAGTTGCCGCAATGAAGGCGAATGGCGACGTTTCGTTGGGTGAAAGTGCCCCCATTGATCGGTACATTTTCCAGATTTGACGGACCGAGAGTATCTGATGAAGCCTTGAAAGACCGAAGAGCAAAAGAGTATACAGTGCGTAGACTACTTGTTTTGTGTTAGATATCTGCCGATGATGATAGTTTTGACCGCCGGGAACAACTTCTGAAATCGGTTGACCTCGACATTGCATTTATAATGGAGGAGAGTAAACAACCAAACAACCTTCCTGGACGCCCAATATTCCCCTACACAAGGTATATAGTTTTCTACAATAGTATCCACAAGGACCAGGAAAAAACATGACTGGTATCAAATTGCTGAGTCGTCTATATTCGTACGGACGGGGTTGTGTTCACACGCCGTTTTGGTAGGCAAAACCAAACTGCAGCATGGCTTACAATAAGAAATATGAGGAAAGCTGCCTTCGTAAACTGGTCCATAGGGCCAGTTTGTCGGTGACGGAAATGCGTATTGCGGAAAACTTCGAAATTGGTTTCCAACCCGTCGCCAGACGCACAGACAGAGTGGAAACTGTACTTAATAGCAGATTTTAAAATTTGCGCTAATGCACGTTCTTCGCACACTCAAAACAGAACGAACCTACATAATGTTCGGGAGTACTACTCAAGTCTTCAGGAAGGGCCACGAGTTTTAGGTATTAATGTGTGGCAACTGAACTTCATAACATGTACATTCTCCCTGCTAACAAAGGAGTTTTTAATCTTTTTCTGTAAGACACTAGCTGCTGACCAATAAAATCACGAAATTCCTGCCAAAAATGGTTCTTGTACGATTTTTCAAACAGGAGGCGTTAACAGTAGCGAATATATAAAAACTTCATAACTTATGGCAGTCACAGCAATGTCGCAAAAGCTTGAAAGTATGACCGAATTCATTCGAACAAAGTTATCTCGTGCGCACAAACACGAACAAATGCAATTATAAAATATAAGACGGATATTATATTTTATTGTAAATAACTGTCAAAGTTCGAATAACCTTACCCCAGGAAGCGTAATTACGCGCTGGCACTGCGGACGGGGACAACCGACGCGCGTTGTAGACGCCTTGCAAATCAACAAGCAGTTGCACGGACAACGAACATACTGTTTGCCTGGAGGTGGTCCTTTAATAGGCTAACGCACACAATAATAAAAATCCAGCTTACAGTAGCTTCATTACAGACAGGGCATTTTACCACTAACTGTTTTTCTTTATTTCCCAAAGGCACAACAGCGTTGCAAACTTGGCAGTTTACTGTGGCCTCAAATCCACTTCCCCTTGATTCCGCATGTTCCACAACTGGCCTACTAAGCGGAACTAAACTAGGTAATTATAGGAAAGACCCAAACCATGCTCATTTTGAACGAGAGGAGCCTCTTCGTCCATATGTTCCTGAAATCTTTAAAGGTCGGGCAGAATACGTGTACATTAAACACAATTCTCATTGATGGAAGTACAAAAAGGCACGACTTTCAAAGAAGGGTACTTGAAACTCGAAAATTTCAATTTCCTTTTAAGCAAAAGAAATCAAAAGGATTGATAAGGTTCGCATATAGGAAGAAGATGCGTGCAATAATTAAATAGGGGCACGAAAATAACGACAAAAAAAGCGATTTGTAACTATTATTGTATATTGTATTTTTGAAGGGTTACAGGCACAGCCCCTGATAACCGTATTAATGTTAAGTTATCATTTCGCATGTACAATCAATATCGAATTGGAGACATTTAAAATGTTTTCAGTCTAAGCATAACATAACTTCGAATGCTTTTCACTGTTATAGGCGAAACATTTCGTAAGAAAAGTAGAGCCCGATAGATTTTAAAAGACTGTTTTTAAGTTATGATGTTGTGAGAGTCGTCTTTTGTCAAATATTATACCATCAGGCCTTCTGTTTAAATCAGAAATGCTATCGGTTTTTCCTTTGACCCACTTGTGAAAAACTCGGCGGCCTCGGTGGGATTCGAACCCACGCCAGCAAGGGGAAGGCTTTAGTACAGCCAGCGCTCTAGCCAATTGAGCTACGAGGCCCCACCGGGAGCCGTGAGTTTAACCGTCTCGATTGGTAGCGAGTTCCAAGGTCGTACCACTCGTTGGCTGAAAAACAATTGCTGAGGTAAATCACGTGTTTTCGCTATTAACCTTGTAAGGATTACCACGCAGATGAGTTGTGCAGAAAAACTTAAAGAAATCCTTTGATCTCAGGGAGGAAACATGGCCCGGAATGTCCAGAGCATGCTACACCGTAGGTGCTTGTAGGAAAGAGGAAATAACTCAAGCTTTTTCAATCTGCCCTGGTACGGTAAAGCCTTAAGACTCTCGACCATCTTCGTTGCTCTGCGTTGCACCTCTTCGATGAGATCAATATCTTTCTTCGTCCTAGGTATCCAGGCTGGTATTCCGTAAGCTAAATGGGGTTTTTCAAAGACGCAAAAGACTTTTCCGAAGAGATCATGGGGAATATTTTAAACATACGTCTGATCCAATGCAGTGTACATGTTGCCTTCTGGACAGTTTTCTTACACTGTTCTGAGGGCATCAAATTCGCAGTTGTCCACGTGTCCAGATCTTTGTGTGTTTCCACCCATTCATAAAATACTGGTGTTTCTGGGATATTTTTCGACGTGCGCTTATGTGTACGATCACACACTTGGATACATTAAACTAAAGAAGCCACCTGGCCAACCAGGCACTTAGTTTGTTGATATTAGGTTTTTACCCTTTTGTGTCAGCAGCACAGCTGACTTCATTCCATATTTTTATGTCATCTGCAGACATGGTAGCTTCACAATCTAGGTATAATACAGTCGTTCACGTAGATAAGGAAGAGTAGGGGGCCCAAAACAGAAACCTGTGGAACACCACTTTCTACTTTTGCCCAATCCGAGCTAGAGTTTCCGATAACAACTATCTTTACTCTGAAAGACAAGAAACTGTTGATCCAACTTAAAATTTTTCCTTGAATTCTTTCGTCCGAAATCTTCTGTAAAAGAAGTATGTGTGGTACGCCATCAAAGGCCTTATTGAGGTCAAAAATATGACATCTACTGGATAACCCTTATCTGTGGCCTTTGTCCATTTCTCGTGCGACTGAAGAGCACTCGTTAGATAGAAATGACCTGTACGGAAGCCGTGTTGGACATGGCATAACATTTGCTTGTTTTCCAGATAGCGCATTAAATGCCTCTTGATAATATGCACTATTCTTTTACACGCTATTCAAGTTAAACTGTCAGGGCGGCTATGTGATATGGCGAAGAACAAATGACATGAGGGCCTGCACGCCTTTCTGGCATCTGCGTCGATGGACAACCAACTGTTTGTTTTTGGCGACTTCAATGCTCGCGTCAGTACATATTACGCTGTCTGAACGGTGTTGCTGGGTTCGCAAGGTCACGATGGCTGTAACGAGAAGGGCCTCCTTCATCCGTGAACCCAAGCGGAACCTCTTCTCATCCTGACCAATACATTCTTCCGCCTTCCGAGGCGGGAGAAGGCAACTTAAATGTACGCCGATCGCCGAGCTGGCAACCGTTGGACTATGTTTGTGTTCGAAGACAAGATTGACAGGACATGCTGATTACCAAGGTGATCTGCGACGTCAGTGGCTAGACGAATAAGTGTTTCGTCATCTTCAAGATAGGGCACCGACGTAAAAATCAGGAGAAGGCCACAAGGTAAGTGAGCAAAAGCTAACTTTATGCCTATTTCTTAACTTTCCAAGCTCGCGGTTTTTATTCCAGCAACAAATTGACCCTGTGACTGGATGGGCTGCAGATGCCAGTTGGTAACACCATCACGGAGGTTCGTTGGTGCCAACTAGGAAACGTCATCCAGTCCCCTGCTCTTGAAGTCCTCGGATACGCGCGTCGTCACAAGTCGTAATGTTTTGACGACAATGACACTGACATCAAGAAACATCTCGCGTAAAATAACCGACTACCTATAGCTCATATGGGCAGCTGGGCTGCCGCAAAAAAGACAGCTTTCTTCAGATGTTTCCGCTTTGTACATCAACGGCTTCGGAATTAACAGGATGATTCGATGGATCAAAAGTCAGAAACAAATGCAAGAGAATGCAGACCGCAGTGAAGTAAAAAAATTCCTCAACTCCATCAAGGCCATCTACGGCCGCTGCATCAAGGGAACCGCACCGATGCTCCGTTCTGATGGCACAGTACTTCTGAAGCAAAAATCGAAAATTCTAAAGCGCTAAGCCAAACACTTCAGATGTGTCCTCAAATGCCCATCAACCATCTCCGAGGCCGCTATCGACCGGCTCCCCCAAGAGGAATTCAACATCAAATTGGATCTCCCACCCGCCCTACCAGAAACCATCCTTGCCATCCAACGACTCTCGAGCTGGAAAGCATCGGGCTCTGATGCTATCCTGGTGGATATCTATAAGCGGGGTGGCCCTTGGCTCTTCGTGAACTTACCACGATATTCCAGGAGATGCGGCGTCAAGGACAGGTTCCTCAGTATTTCAAGCACGTGACCGTCGTCCCTCCCTACAAGCCGAAAGCAAACCAGCAAATTTGTGATAACCCCAAAGGTAACTCGCTGCTCAAAATAACCGGGGAGATATTCGCTCGTATTCTTCTTATTCGTCTGAACAGCCACCAATGGCAGGGACTGTTCCGGGAAAGCCAACTAGGCTTCTGCCGATATCGCAGATCCGCGATGATGTTGCCTTTTGCCGACTAAAAGATAAGTGCTAGTATATGTGAGCCCAGATCTAGGCTACGTTCGAGGACCTTACAAAAGCCTTTTAAACGGTGAATTACAATGAACTTTTAAAAATCGTGCAGAAATTCTAATTTTCTGAGCGATTCACGCATATGCCACGTCAGCTCCAGGACAAGATTTTGGCGCGCGTCACTGACAACGGACGGTCTCTGGAGAATTCACAGGGACCAATGGTGTGAAACAGGGTTGCATATTGGCTCCCAACCTCTTATATCTCACGTTATTTGCTCTGCTGATAGACGCCTACCGTGATGAGTGCCTTTGGATCCGTATTACCTACAGGACTGAAGGGCACCCTCTCAAAAGCCGGATGATGCTGGCACCAATGCATGTGTCAACGTCTACATTCCATGATCTTTTCCTGCGGACTCAAAACTTTAACGGAAGAAAGCATGCCAAAAAGCCTGAAGCTCTTTAAAGTCACCTATGCCAACATTGGTCTGACCTCGAGCAACAAGAAGACCGAATTTAATCGAGTCTTTGCACTGAAACAATCAGTCCACATACATTAATTGGTTCAAATTATTGAATCGATTAATTGAATCTTCCGCCATGTTGCCTTCGATACCCTCACAGTTTGACCAGGAGAGTTCTCCAAATCCAACACTTTCGAAAATCTTGGCTTACATAACCTACCAGTCCAATCCATTCTCTGAGGGCTCTCTAGGGTTTGTGAGGACTTTTGTTCGACTAGGACAGTTCTCCAAATAGAGCAACCTGCCGGAAATTTTGGCTTGGCCTACACAATCTACCAGTCCAATCCAGGCTCTTACTGCTCGTCAGGCTTTCTGGGGAGTATCTAAAAAACAGGCTGAGTCGTTCATTATCCATATTCTGTCTAATTGATTGTGCAATTTTTTATCGAGTAACTCGTTAAAACAAATATTTTTAACAACTTCCACTAGCAGAAGTAGTTAAGAACGTTCGAGGGATTTCATTAATTTGCAAAAAAGGCGGAGTAGATAATTTATATACTGCTATTGTAAAAGCGCTGATAGTGTAAACCTACACCTAGCCACCCGTTACTTATTAAGTCACCACACAAGAATTCAGAAAGTCATGCCGCAAGCCGGGATTGAACCCGCGACCACCAACGCGATGGCAACGCTCGCTAAACACTCGACCACCTCATCACGGCGGCGAGCGCTCTCTCAAAATTAATATGCACGCTATTGACAACACTGCCATTTGTGGAGGCTGTAAAAAAACTGTCCATGAAGCTTAACCAGCTCGAGGATGAGATAAGACAAATAAAATCTGCGCTAAAGGCACCTCTAAAGCAGTAGATACCACTCAGGAGTCCACTGAACGACTTACCAGAAGCAAAACCATTGATAATCGATCAAAGGGTATCCCAACAACAACTTTGACAGCTGCTACGGCTACCGAACAACAAGTACCAACGGCGCAGGACAAAAATAGTCCGCCTGAAACAAAAAAAGCCGTCGAAAACGCAAAACTGACACCAAGAAGAAAAAAGCCAATGGACAACCGACTTCGAAAGATTCCTAAATAAGCCCGAACACGGGGCTTTGACCATTGCCTTATCCTCCACAGGAGCAACTGAGATTCTCACACCAAGCACAAGCAGTGGAATCGATTCCCCAACCGAAACTACCACCTGCGATTCAAAATCGTCGAACCCGTGGAATTCGCCGAAACCAAAAATAAACGGATCAAAGCCAACACATAGCCAATCAGCATCCCCTCCATCATCACCAGTACGTAACGTAAAACCTTCCCACCAGATAGTGGAAGATAGCGTCGTAGTTATAAAAAATGCCACGGACAGAAAAAAAAGTTTCATAACACAGGGACCACCTGAATCAACAGCTGCGACCCCAGTAGACCGATATTTTGAAGACATGAACCACTTTCGTAAACTCCTGAACAATATGCTGGAACCTAATACGTCGATTGAACTGGAAAAAGCCTTCCGCCTTGGAAAACGGCCCGAAAGCCAATCTGAATCAACACGCCCTATGCCTCTAAAAATTATCTTGACCAATAGCCAGGAAGCCAGTCTCATTCTGTCGAGGTGCTTTAAGTTAAAAAACTCAAACCCTGGAGTTTTTTTCAACAGGACTTCTCACCTGCGGAGCGGAACAAACGCCATCAACTTGTCATCGAACTAAGACGGCGGCTCAGCGAGTGGGAAACAAATTTGGTTATTTACAACCACCAAGGGATCCATCGGCCATTGTTCTCCCCCTTGAGAGGCCCGTTCCGGATTACCACGCAGTTGGCCCAGTAAGCAGGGGCTCGCGCCCGACTGTTAGCAGTTTCCGTGCAAACCGAAAACTAACATTCCTGTACACCAATGCACAGAGTATATTATCGAAGCTCGACGAGCTTTAGATTCATGTCTGCGATCTATCTCCAGATATAATTTCCGTAACAGAAACTTGGTTGTCCCAACACGTGGACGACCGAGAGGTAACTATGGCTGGCTACCAAATTTTTAGAAAAGACAGGAAAGAGCGTCAAGGAGGTGGCGTACTCACATACGGGATAAGCGAACTTACAGTTTTAGACAAAACTTATAAACTCGCGTCTACTTCCGAGGTGATATGGCTATCCGTAAAAGTGCCAGGTACATCAATTCTAGATGTCCTGAGATTCTACCGCCCACCGAGAAGAGACCCCGTAGCTGATGCTTACCTGCTAGAGGAGCTTAAAAAGATTGCTACACGGTTGGATATCCTGATCATGGGTGACTTCAATGCGCCTCATATCGACTGGAGCTCGACCTGCGTGCACAGTTCTGATCTAGCCTTTGACAGTTGTTTTCTGAGCACGACGCTAAAGCTACGTCTCACACAGTACGTCACTTGTCCAACCAGGGTGTGCGAAGGACAACAGGCCAATTGCCTGGACCTAGTTCTCACAAAGTCGCACGACAGCATCGACAAAGTGTCATGTCTACCGCCGCTAGGCAAAAGTGACCACGTGGTACGGCGATAGGAGTACTCACTATTTTCTATACCAGCAGGACCCACAACAATCAGAAGGAATATATGGCAAGGCGATTTCGGTGGAATGAGGGCCGAACTCATGCGCACTCAGTGGGAACCTTTATTCTTTGGAAACATAACCGAGGACTGGGAAACGTTCCGGGACTTACTGCACAGGCTCATCGAAAATCACTGTCCGATTTTGAGAAAAAGGTAAACCAACAGACCGCGATGGCTAACGTAGGCCTTAAAAATCGAAGTAAACAAAAAGCGGAGATTTTGGAAAAAATCGCTTACGGACGGAACTCCTGCATCTCCAAATGCGTACAAAATGCAGAGAAATCGGGTCAAGGGCCATATTTTTAGAACAAGACAGGCTTTCAAAGTGGACCTGCTGAACCGGGCTACCGTGAACCCGAAACTGTTTTACGGTTACCTCAGTCAGAATACACGGAACAAGGATCCGATACCCCTACTGAGGACCGCCGAGGGCAAAGACCTTACTGAAGACGGTGCGAAGGCTGATCATCTTTCGGAATTTTTCCAGTCGGTTCTCACAAAGGAAACGAGATACGATCACCCTTCCGATGGCTTCGAAGTGGATACAATAGTCGAGACTGTTAATTTTACCGAGACTACTGTCCTCAAGGAACTTTTGGGGTTAAAGGAATCTAAGTCTCCGGGTCCCGATGAAGTACCTGCCAAGCTGTTGAAAGAGCTCGCAAGAGAGTTGGCCAAACCACTCTCTACGCTTTTCCACACATCCTTCCAGACCGGAAGTCTACCAGCTGACTGGAAATCCGCATGGATTACGCCGCTTTATAAGGGTGGAAGCCGGGTCTCTGCAAACAATTATCAACCGTTCAGCCTAACTTTAGTTTGCTGCAAAATCATAGAAAAAATAATTAAGCAACAACTAATGCAGTTCTTCGAACATAACAATCTGCTATCCGAAGCCCAGCACGGTTTCCGTAGAGGTAGATCCTGCGTCACAAATTTACTCTACTGTTTAGAACGTTGGACTGAAGCGTTCGATAGTGGAAATACGGCGCACGCAGTCAATATAAACTTCAAAAAGGCTTTTGATAGCGTGCCGCACCACCGCCTTCTTTATAAACTCAACCGCATAGGCGTAAGCGGTAGACTTCTGACATGGATAGAAAACTTCTCAACTGGCCGCTCACAAACTGTCCATATCAGTGACAAACTGTCGACTAAAGTTGAGGTTGAGATTGGTGTTCCCCAAGGCTCTGTTCTCGGCCCTATACTGTGCATTGTCTACATCAACGATTGTGCCAACGAACTGGACTGCGATATTGCCATGGTTGCCGATGATCTCAAACTTTGGCGCGTCATTCAAACTGCGGCTGATGAAGAGAACTTGCAGGCAAACTTAAATCGACTCCAGAAATTGTCAAATGACTGGCTCCTGCCGTTTAATGAGAGCAAGTGCAACATCATACGAGTCGGGAAAAGCAATCATTCGAACCGTACGGTTTACAGTCTGGATGACATTCCATTGACAGAAGTGGATGTCCAAAAGGACCTTGGAGTCTGGATCACGCCCTCGATTAAACCCTCCCTACATTGCGCAAAGGTAGCGAAGTCAGCCATGTCGATTCTGTACCTCGTTAAACGAGCTTTTGCAGCCTTCACTACCGACTGCTTCGCTAAAGTCTTCGGAACATTCGTGCGGCCACAGTTTGAGTCCGCTATCCAAGCTTGGAGACCCTGGGTGGCGAAGGATATCAACATCCTCGAAAAGATCCAAAGGCGAGCAACCAAACTTGTCCTTGGTCATGGCTCACAGCCTTATGAAACAAGGCTGTCGAATCTAAATCTCTTTCCCCTGCACTATAAACAGCTTCGGAGGGACCTGATACTAAAATTCCGCATACTACGCATCCAGGACTGTTGTCTCGTCCCAGGGAATTTCTTCGAGTTATCAAAAACAATGAACTTGAGAGGTCATCCTCTCAAATTACGTGTGACTGGAGCAAGGCTAGACACTCGGAAGTACTTCTTCTCCAAAAGAGTAGTCGAATCTTGGAATAGTCTTCCTCTGGATGTTGTTATGTCGGACTCCTTGGAGGTTTTTAAGCGAAAGTTAGATCAATATAATGGTGCGAGCTACAACACTAACTGAAAGCTGCAAGTGTGACGTCAGAAAAAAAGGCATTTATGATACTATTAGCTATATCTGAGTAACATTTCTTTATGTTTGTTATTTTCATTCGAGGGCTTGCATTCTTAATCAAAACACCAACCCAAACCTTAGCTGCCAATTCAATCTTAACATGACTCACCGCTAACTCTAACCCTAAAACTAACCCTAAGTTTAATCTGTGGAATAACATAACCAAACAACACCTACTTAAAAAGTGCGGTAGCGTGCCTTTAACATTAAAAGTACTCCTGCTACATATCATATTTTTACCCGCAGACGTCCTGGAACGAACCGGGATCCTCAGCATCCACACTACGCTGAGGCAACTGCAATTGTGGTGGAGCGGCCACCTGGTGAGGAATAACACAAGGACTATCCAAGCAACTATCAAAGGAATATCCAAACGATGCCTCAGGTGCTAATGAGTGGCGTTTTTCAGTGGATAACCCGCCGACTGCAAGCATTAGCCACATACTATTCTCAGAATTTCTGATCCAAAAGGAATTAAAAGAACTAAAAGAGTCGAAATCCCCAGGACCAGACGAGCTTTCACCCAAGCTTCTGAAAGAACTCGCCAATGAACTTTCCGCACCTTTGTCAGTGCTCTTTCAAAAGTCCTTTGACTCCGGAACACTTCCTTTCGATTGGAAGCTGGCACATATAACTCCCTTGTACAAAAGCGGTAGCCGGGCGTCAGTGACAAACTACAGGCCCATAAGCTTAACATGCATCCTTGGCAAGATTATGGAAAGGATCATCAAGAGCGAATTGGTGAAATTCCTAGAGACTCATAATTTGTTATCAAGCTGTCAACACGGGTTCAGAAAAGGAAGATCATGCACAACGAATTTGCTGTATTCGCTCCAGAGGTGGACCCAAGCACTTGAAGATAGACACGCGGTTCACATTGCCTTCATTGACTTTCAAAAGGCCTTCGATACTGTGCCGCACGAGAGACTGCTGTACAAGCTAGAAAGAATTGGAATCAGAGGTAACCTCCTCAAGTGGATCGAAAACTTCCTCGTGGGTCGGCGCCAGGTTGTGTGCATCGGCCAAGAGAGGTCAAGTTCTGCTGCAGTCGAGAGTGGGGTTCCTCAGAGTTCAGTACTAGGGCCAATACTGTTTTTAATATACGTGAACGATTGTGTCAGGAATCTCGACTGTGAAGCAGCAATGTTTGCCGACGACATTAAAATCTGGAATGTAATCCAGAGCCCTGCTGACGAAGATAAACTGCAGATGAACCTAACTCGGTTGGAGGAGTGGTCGAATCATTGGCTTTTGCGGTTCAACGTCGATAAGTGTACAATACTTCGCTTAGGCAACCCGTCTGGATCTGCCAAAAGTAGAAGTTACTTTCTCAACGGTGAAGTTTTAAAAGACGTGGAAACCCAAAGGACCTTGGTGTGCTGATGACCACCACCTTAAAACCATCGTCTCACTGCTCGAAAGTGGCGAAGAGGGCAATTTCCGTTTTGCATGCCATCAGACGAGCCTTTTTGGATTTCGATGAAGATCTTTTTGCTAAGACCTTTGGAACATTCATTAGGCCACATTTGGAATATGCTATGCACGCCTGGAAACCCTGGACAGTTCAAGATCAGAACTGCCTCGAAAGAGTCTAGAGGAAAGCCACCAAAATGGTTAGAAGTCAAAGCTCCTTGCCATATCCCACCCGCCTAATGAATCTTAATCTGTTCCCTTTTGAGTTATAGGCAAATGCGTGGTGATCTCCCTGCAGACATTCCGCATTGTGAAGGGATTGGATTGTTGCCTGGAATTCTCGGACTTCTTTGAATTTGCCGCCACGACCCATCTCCGAGGTCACCCATTGAAACTGCGTGTCCAGCAGGCGAGACTGGATGTGCGCAAGTTCTCCTTCTCTGTCAGAGTGGTTAAACCATGGAATGCCCTCCCTGAAGACGTTGTGATGTCACCATCGCTGGAAAGCTTTAAAAGGAACCTTGACAGTTTTATGTTCCGCAACGAGCCTGAGCGATGAGGAATTTATCTTAACCCTCGAGAGTCGTGCACCACTTGTCATATTTTATGACCGCCTTTGTACCTTTGCAACCCACACGGTTTCTCTGTATACCGCACTCAATTTTACGTTACAAATAGGGTACTCAAAGGCCCATGCCTATTTCCCTCAATAAATTGAATTGAATTGAATTGAATTGAAAAAGTGGATGTCCAAAAGGACCTTGGAGTCTGGATCACGCCCTCGATTAAACCCTCCCTACATTGCGCAAAGGTAGCGAAGTCAGCCATGTCGATTCTGTACCTCGTTAAACGAGCTTTTGCAGCCTTCACTACCGACTGCTTCGTCAAAGTCTTCGGAACATTCGTGCGGCCACAGTTGGAGTCCGCTATCCAAGCTTGGAGACCCTGGGTGGCGAAGGATATCAACATCCTCGAAAAGATCCAAAGGCGAGCAACCAAACTTGTCCTTGGTCATGGCTCACAGCCTTATGAAACAAGGCTGTCGAATCTAAATCTCTTTCCCCTGCACTATAGACAGCTTCGGAGGGACCTGATACTAAAATTCCGCATACTACGCATCCAGGACTGTTGTCTCGTCCCAGGGAATTTCTTCGAGTTATCAAAAACAATGAACTTGAGAGGTCATCCTCTCAAATTACGTGTGACTGGAGCAAGGCTAGACACTCGGAAGTACTTCTTCTCCAAAAGAGTAGTCGAAGCTTGGAATAGTCTTCCTCTGGATGTTGTTATGTCGGACTCCTTGGAGGTTTTTAAGCGAAAGTTAGATCAATATAATGGTGCGAGCTACAACACTAACTGAAAGCTGCAAGTGTGACGTCAGAAATAAAAGGCATTTATGATACTATTAGCTATATCTGAGTAACATTTCTTTATGTTTGTTATTTTCATTCGAGGGCTTGCATTCTTAATCAAAACACCAACCCAAACCTTAGCTGCCAATTCAATCTTAACATGACTCACCGCTAACTCTAACCCTAAAACTAACCCTAAGTTTAATCTGTGGAATAACATAACCAAACAACACCTACTTAAAAAGTGCGGTAGCGTGCCTTTAACATTAAAAGTACTCCTGCTACATATCATATTTTTACCCGCAGACGTCCTGGAACGAACCGGGATCCTCAGCATCCACACTACGCTGAGGCAACTGCAATTGTGGTGGAGCGGCCACCTGGTGAGGAATAACACAAGGACTATCCAAGCAACTATCAAAGGAATATCCAAACGATGCCTCAGGTGCTAATGAGTGGCGTTTTTCAAGGCACGGTTCAAGGTCCCCCTCCTCGTCGTTCTGTAATTAAATTAAATTTAAACTGTACTCAAAAATTCAAAAATTTCGTTTACGCTAAGCATCTTAAGTGCATTTGCCAATTGTCTTAAGACACCACAAATAGATGCGTTGATAAAATCCACACTGAGCGACTTATGCACTCACGTTGGAGCTCTATTTGGCAGATGGAATTTTCTCCATCCAAGAGAAGTTTCATGTGTTTTGGCTCCACCAAGCTTCCTGGAGCCCTAATATTTCAAAATGGTACACTTTTAGAACGATCAACCCTAAGAGACTTAGATATCAGTTACACGAATAAACTAGCATTATCGCCTCATGCAGATCAAATTTCTGCAAAGGCTGCACATAATTTCTTACTTCTGGAAAAAAATTAAGACTGTACCGCGCGTTTGCTGATCTCATCCTATAATAATGCTGCCCTCACTTTGGTCTGATGAATGCCTCTGATCGCTATAAGATTGAACATGTTCAGAGAGTTTTTACTCGAAGACTACTTTATCTTCCTGGATCCAGTATCCCTTATACGGATAGATGTCAGTTAGCAAACATAAAATTTCGGTCGGTTAGAAGACTCGAAGCCGGTCCCTGCTTCCTGTTTCGAGTTAACTCTATCGCAAATCTCCCAGAATCAACGCTCTCACTCGGGTAGATCAACGTTATGCCACTCGTAATTCCTCCATGATCATTTCACCACCCCTTAGCTTTACAACTAACCGTTCTCAGGTTTTGCCTCCAAATATACTTTCACATGGAATATTTTTCCACTCGAAATTAGGTTGTCGTCTAAATTGGCTATTTTCAAAACCAAATTACACAAACATTTAACTTCAGAAGGTATAAAGTCCATATTGTCCGTTTCCTTCCCAACTTTGCAACTTTTGGATTTTAAAAAGGGTCCTCCTGGTATTTGAAGCAGTTCACTTGGTTTCTTTAATATGTTTTCATTATCCTCTGAAGTGTTAATCTTCGCAGTCGCTTTTTCGCCCCTCCTTTTCAACTATCATCGCCAACTCTTGACAACCTTGATGCCTTCCTCCGTTTTTGCAACCCTGAAGATGGTCTCCGGGATCTGTTAATGATCGTGGCGAATTTTCCTGTTTTCGTTACCTTGTTGGTGGTCAATGCAGTCAGCAAGGTCGCATCTCGGTATTAAGCTCATGCACTCTTCTTTCCCCTCTTCGTTTTGACTCTGTTGTCTACGATGACTTCCTCCTCTCTAACCTCCATAATGGCTATAAACAGTAGCTCTGACTGTTAAATTATCTCTCACCTGACAAGGAGCGTTCCGAACCCTCATACGTTGCCACCAAAAATAGAGTACTATCCCACTGCATCCTACCAATCCCATCAACTCTAGCTAGTAATTTTTTAGCGAAGCGTTTTTTCTCCTAGTTTCTATTTTTAAATTGGTGGCTCGCTGAACTCCGCCCCGATTCAACCGTAGGAGTTTTTTTCACTGCTTCTTTCCTAGTTCATCGTATATCCCAAAGATTTTGACTTTTTAAAAAAATGGCGAATCATTCCGAATTGGTTATGTCTACCATTCTACTCATTTCTGCTGTTCATATGGCTGTTCACATAGTGCAGCATTTATCCACTTTGTATTTATTGAAACCGCGATACTAAGTTCGTAATAATGGGGCTCTCTGGGCCTTAAATATACAATTTATTTATATAAGGATGCCACCAAGGGTGCTCGCAGACAGGAAGGACAAAAACAACTCAAACAGGACACCATAATTTACACTCTGAAGCGACTGCAAATCAACCAGGCGACATGGGGGAACCTCACCGAGGACCGCTCGGTCTGGAGAAGAGCCGTGAAGACTGGCGCAACAATCTACGAAGCAAACTGGATTGCAGCTGCCAAGCCCAAGATGGCGGCCCTCAAGCCACAAGAGGCTTGGATCTACACATACAATGCCCAAGCCCTCACAACACGTGCAAGCTGCCAACGTACTTTTCGCGTACTAATCCGTCTCATCAGACATCTTCGGACACAATGCAACAACAACTACCAAGTAATAGCAACCTCTAATTTAACGAACACCTCAACGGTCACCTCTGCCTCACACTCCCCGATATCCATGGTGACGACCAACCTCACGGTCGCTGAGCAAACTGCCAATGTCCTACCGTCTTCAATCACTGGCACCATTTCTTTGCCGCAACTTTCTTCTTGGTCACGGCGACGTTGACTGTCTATGCCACATTTGCCGCTCTCATTTCCACTTCTACCAACTGCTACCTTTCGTCCAATGTGACCTTCATCACCACCGTACCCTCCAACAGCAAAAGGTTTTTGCATCTAACCTACCCTTATTGTAATTGTACACTTACCTAACGCATCGGCCTCATCCGTTACTTGTTAATCAATCGCACAGAGCCTGGTGAACAGGTTCCTGAAGCACCACACAGCAGAGGCCTTCGTTTCCACTAAACTCCCTGATATCACTCATTTCATTGCCAAATGTTTCTATTTAGCTACACGAGCATTCGTGACAACGGAATCCACCGCGATGTCGATAAAACTAGCATAGCTTGCCCACCCATCAAAACTCCCGCCCCCAGTCCTCCTATGAGCGGAACCATAAGTTCCAGCCGCACAACCCTCAGAGACTCAACACCTCCTGACTTATGCTGTCCTCATTGTAATCACATATGCACATCATACAACGGTCTGGCCGGTCACTCGCGAATCCATCGTAAAGACTGTTAAACCAGTTCCAGGAGCACTAATATACACCCACCGCAACTACCGCAGTTGTTCGCACTGTCCATGAACATTCAAACACGCTACCAGATATTTTCCCACTTGCATATAGGCCGTTCATGGCCGCGCCCAAAACTACAAAACACGTATGTGCAACCAGCAACTCTCAAATGAGAGGGAAGTATGATCATCAGCCCCTTCTCCATAGGCTCCTCTGCTGCATATCTCATGCGAGCCTGAGACTATAACGGTGCGCTAATCGCCGCGGCTTGCAATTTTTCCAACCCAAAATTGCATTTTAACCTCGCAGGTAGCGCAATGTGTGTTTGTGCAGAGTGGCTGGATGGTGTTCGGAGAACCAAGCTGCAATAGCCCTTTCGTATTGTGACCCTTGGCACTCCAAATCCGTGAGATGCCAGCTAGGTGTGCCAGCACGCCTAGGGGCAGCTTTGGCATCACCAACCACCTACGCCCTCTACCGCCTCTGGCCTTCTTGCATTGTTCATGACACCGGGCCCAGGGGGGAGGAGTAGAGAGTGCGGTAGATGCAGCACAAGTCTGCTTCCACTTTAATCTAATTCACTCGCAAGTCACCGTCGCTGTGCCAGCTTGCTGGCACGCACTCGGTGGACGTTGTCATATAAGATGATAGAACTTTCGTGATCGCGATCTGTCGTGACGACGTATCTTCCCCGTCGTCGACCGAATATTTCTCAAGTTCGATGTTTATGTGTAGCTTTTGACGATATGGGATGTTTACGTAAAGACTATAAAAAATTGAGGTGACTTAAAGTATGAAGCAAATTTACAAATAACAGCCGTTATGGATATCGTACGCAGGTTAAAATGATACATATAGTAGAGTTTTGTATTTCTGCGAAGATTTATGAAAAGCCATCTGAGGATGACGAGATTTTCGCACAAAATCATTTATTGACGTCTCAGAGGTACACAGCCCGAGGTCTTTTTACAATGCTAAATTAATCGAAAATCTAGTGAGATGGTTGAAAGGGTGCAATACAATCTGAAAATTAGAATTAATGTTAGCAGATGCGTTCAATATTCAACCACTATGATTGATTTTGAAAAATTTGTGTGTCAGGGTCCGTTTTTAAACTTTCAATAGGTGGTAAGCCCCAAATTCCCAGCGAAGTTATCCTATGGTTTGGTTATCTGTACAGGGAATAAGAAGTTCCGGATAGCCAAACTTGCCTGTTGAACACAAAGTTTTAATGACTGCCGCAACTTAACTACTGTGTTCCATCAAGCAGGTATTCGAAACGTTATTCTCCATAGTCCTTGGATTGTTTGTAGAGCCCCGTCTTCAATGAGCGATTGTAGGCTGGATAACCCGGACGCAGCAGGCTTGCAACCTATTCGAAAATGTGCAGAGTTGAGCCACAAAAGTCTGAATACGTCACACCGTACTACTATACGAGCTTCA
>WEDG01000033.1:10000-43028 GCA_017591395.1 Schistocephalus solidus | reverse complement strand
AGATGGCAGATGAGCAGTGGGGACAATTCTGAAGTGCTCGGCCCAGCGCTTTCAGAATTTGTGATTTATCTGTCAGCAGTGTTTTGCCGTCCGAGATGAGCAGCGGTGCGGTCCCCTTGATACACGGGCCATGGAGCGGCCTTGATGGCTTTGAACAATTTTTCATTTCATTGCGGACTTCCCTCAGCCTTCAGGTCATCCAGCCATCCTGCATCTCCCGCAGCCGTTGCTGTACAAGGCGCCGGCAGCTGAAGAAGGCTGCTTGGTGGGTGTCAGTCCGAAGGTCCATGTAGCTTTGTGTAGTCCATTCTTCTCCAAGAGTAAGTGGCTGATGTTTTGCGTCATTGTAGTCAAACCAATCCTGGTGTTGACGGCGGGCGCGTCCGAAGACTTCGAGGACGGTGGAGTGGATGACATTTCGCAGTTTACACCATCATGTCTCCACGGTAGCATTATCATCCGGAGCATGCAGTTCCTAAAGTTTCTCGGTAATTTGGTTGCTGAAATCAAAATAGTGAACAGAAAAATTTAATAAAATAGTATTTCACTTACCTGGTGTCCTCTTACCTTGGGGCCTTCGTCGGGGTTGCAGTCGGAGACTCATCTGGGAGATGACGAGGCGGTGAGCTGTCCAACTATCGACATTGCGGATCGCCTTGGTTACCAGCACGTCCTGTCGATCTCGCCTCCGGACGAGAACACTAGTCCAGCAGATGCCAGCGCCGCGACCGAAGGTGCATCCACGTAGCCTTCTTCGTTTGTCGGAAGGCAGAAGAAGGTGCTGATCAGCAGGAGATTTCGGTGTTCCACACGTGCGCAGAAGAAGGAGGCCGTTATCGCTACAGCAACGGAGACCGTGGGGACACAGCACTCCTGCCAGTCATCGTGGTCCGTTCCGACGCGGGCGTTGAAGTCACCGAGGAATAAAACATCCTCTTTCGGCACAGTCACCAGCAGGGCGTACGGGTACTCGTAGAATTCGTCCTTCGCCGCCTCAGAGCTCGTCATTGGGGCAGCGTATATACTCAAAGTTTAAACCATATTGGCATCTTGGAATCAGAAAGGTTTGTACAGCTGAATGGCTTTCCATAAATGGGGGTAGGCAATCTTTCCGCGGAAAAGGCTTGCGACACGCCTCTTTATTCATACAGGGATTTTCTTACTTTTTCAAATTCTTTGTTGACGTTATTCAATGAAAAATGTTGTGGAACCATGAAAAGCGAAAGGTCCCCAAATACCCAAAAATAAATATTCTTTCAAAAACACTTTTACTGTTTCTGCGATAGATAGAGACTTTGCGGGACCTAGTTGCTTCTCACCACAGCTTCACGTTCAGAGAATAATTAAAACTTCGGTTATTTTTGGCATTCGTTTGATGCGACTTATTTAATATAAGCTGTCTCCAATGACGAGCTCTGATGTGGCGAAGGATGAATTCTACGAGCTAATTATTATTATGATTATGCTCAGTCATCAGTAACCAAAAGGAAGGAATACGTGTTAAAACGGATGAGTCGGATAAACTAACACTAAGGAATCTCCCCTCCTAGTGACCTTCAACTGGCAGAAGTCTCTAGCAGAAGAAGAGGAAGGAGATCAGTGGCAAAGAGTTTCGATACCCGCAGGAAGCACAATTGTAGTTTCAGGCAACAGTGAATCCCACCGGTGGTGATACGATCCTTCTTAGTAGGAAATTTTTCTTGGTTCCGCAGGAGCGAGGTGGTAAATTCTAAGCCCTAGTTGTACTCATAGCACTACACTCCTCAGGTCAAAACCCAAGTTGTAGGTAAAGACAGAAAGCACCGTAATGAGGGATTTATTGTGCACAGAACCTTGCAGTGCAGTCCCAGGCAGTAGTGACCACTTGCGCAGCCGGTGGTAGTCGTCCGATCATGTCTGAAAAGTTTTTTAATTGTTCTTAGGCATATCAATTGGTAAATTATGTTGTTGGAATACATGTTTCTCGACAACGTGTTCTATTGTTTGTTTATGTTTATCGATATGACACAAACGGCCATCTGCAATAGACAAAATATCTCAAATCTAAGTTTTTTAAGAAATATCTTAAATTCAAGGTTCCAATACGCATATAGAAAGAGAATCTACAGTTATGGGCAGTTGACTAAAAACACAGGAAATCAGTAAGTATTCACTTATATGTCAAGAACGATCTGAAACTCATCCTAATCAAACACGCCAAATACGTATAAAGCAATTTAACGAAAGTGGTGTCCTCTTAATTTACTTGAAAAATACGTCTAAGATTGCACCTGACAATTCTATTAAAATTGTTTTGGTCAATAGCCAGCCTGCCAACATGCGAGCTTATGAAATATTTTGTTCATCTGACATCCCTATCCACACAATTAAGCAAAAATTTGTTTGACTTTGTAAAGTGCGTCAAAAACCACACAAATACTGTTGAAACTCCGCTAATTCTCGTAAAACCCTGACAGAATGAACAGACTAAATTTTCGCTGTATCGTAATGGCCATACTTTACTTTTCCTGTACTCTGGAACAATACGTATGTGCAAAAAGAACTGATTTCGACCGCATTGCTACCTTATTTACTCGTTTTGCTGCGCAGACGGGCCTCCTGAATACTCATTTGGCTACACTGATTTTTAACGTTTATGGAATTTGCCGCTTTTATAAATCAATGGCGTTTTCTACACAAGATAAAATTATTATGTAAACCACAATATGAATTCTTCTTAAGGAGGGCAAACCGTGGGCAACTTTCGCGTAACAGGCACTTTCCATGAAACTTCATGACTAGGAAATCTACTGTATGCTGCAGAATGGTTAACGTTAGAACCCTACTCAAATAATATTTTCTAATCGAAAACACATTTCAACATTCTAGTGAACTTTTAATGTGATAGCACATCGATTGTACATGCCGACAGTGGTAAAATTTCAGGGTTGTGACGCCCTTGGATGCTGTCTAACATTTTGAGTCCTGATGATATTGATGCCTGTTATTGACGGTTATGTTTGGCGTACTGCACGGTGATGTTCCTCACGCCAACGTACCACCTTGTCGGCACAACTCGAAGAAAACCACGTTTGGCTGCAACATTGCCATAGGTACGAGCTACAGCTCAGAAGGTGAAGTTGGGATCACTGAAACAAGTAGTTTATTTGCGCGAAATTTCAGACTCTCATTGGACCCATCGTCTGAGTCCGTCGCAGATGAGAGTACATAGGGTTATAAGTGCTGCACACATACTGTCTCCATTGCTCTTATCTGCGAACGTGAAGTAGAACCGTCAGGCCAAAGTTTAAACCACATTGGCATCTTGGAATCAGAAAGGTTTGTAATACAGCTGAATGGCTTTCCATAAATGGGGGTAGGCAATCTTTCCGCGGAAGGCTTGCGACATGCCTCTTTATTCATACGGGATTTCTTACTTTTTCAAATTCGTTGTTGACGTTTTTCAATGAAAATATTGTGGCACCATGAAAAGCGAAAGGTCCCCAAATACCCAAAAAATAAATATTCTTTCAAAAAGTACTTTTTACTGTTTCTGCATGAGAGAGACTTTGCGGGGACCTAGTTGCTTCTCACCACAGCTTTATGTTCAGAGGAGAATAATCAAACTTCGGTTATTTTGGCATTCGTTTGATGCGACGTTAAGTTATTTACTCTCATACCAATTCAAATATCTTTCAAATTCATGAGTTACATTGGAAATGGACGTATACGTAGCGACCAGCGAAGCCACACCAGGAAATTTACGCGAGCCATATGTCAGTGGGAGAGGCTTCGGATCTCACAGATTTGAATGGTCACATAAAATGGGAACATTTATAGCATTAAAACATGTTCCCTAGAAGGAGCTAGTTTTCGCGATTACCTGGCAACCCCGCCAGTTACGAATAATACACCGTCATGCTAGACTTTATAACTCACTCGCTTGTTCGGAAGTGGGCTTTAAAATCTACTTCGTTGGCCTGAAGGTTGGTACCCTCCAATATTATTGGATAGATCTGACGAAAGTCGAAAAATGATAGACCATTTGAATAAAATGCAGGATGCACATAATCGCTCGGATCAAAATTCCATTTGTATCAAGCTCTAGGTCTATATGCCATCGGCGTACTTTGATGAAATGTCTAAACTGGCTATTTTAATCCACGTTTTCTTAGTTCGAAAAGCTCTTCTAGAAGATTTCCAGGCCAGGGACTAGAGCGGATAGAAATTGAAGCGGAAAAATTGAATTTGAATGAAATCATTTGCTCTATAAAACAATAATATAACCACGAACTCTCATGGTTTTTCCCAGTAATTTGAAGTGGAAGGTAGGTAATCAAAGACTGGGTGAATATTAAATCCTAGTAAATTAACCTTTTAAAAGGAGAAGTTGCGATCTCGGGGAAAAATAATTTTATCGGCCTGACGTTTCTTATTCTAAGTCAAATCCATCATCACAAAGAGAGTTCAATTTGCGGTCAATCATATCATTAAAAGACACTCCAACCTACGGGTTTGTAAAGTACTTTTTGGCGTCTCAAATTTCTGGCCGTTTATTCAGACACCACAGTCAGCTGGTTTGCAAAGTTCTTGGAGAAACACCGTGGATAAACCTCCTGCTAAACTACTTCTTTGTATCTTTGACGTCACGTCAATTTTTACTTCTATGCCTCCAACTCTGGAAATTCTGGCTCAAAACAGGGGAAGCGAACGTCAATGCGTTCGCGGATTTCAGCACTCGTAGGGGATATGGTTTCGCAATGGTTGAAGTCAGTGCTTTTTCTACCCTCATGACGAAATTTAGGGCTCGGTTGGTGGATAATACCTTCGTCGTTATCGAACTGTATCAGGTGCTGACATTCAAAGAGCATCTCAACGTCGTCTTCTGTGACATTAGAGTTATGATGGAGGAGGAAGACAATAAACGGCTGGACTTTCCGGAAGTTCACATTTGCCATTTGGGGTTGTACGCTGGCCGAAGCAAACCTTCAGGCGCTGGAGCACGAAACAGAATGATCCACTGTAATGGCAGAAAATGCTGGAGTTATTTGTCGGATCTGGTGCATTTGTGGACAAAGCAATGACATCAGTGAATCCGGGAAACTACTCTGGATGCGATTGGCCGAGAACGCAGCAGCGGTGTGAAGTAAAGATGCTGGCTCAGTCGATTGGACCTGGCCATATTTTCAAGTTCCGCGAGGACGAATGCCTCATAGGAGGAGACTAACGCGTGAGCCGAGAAATACTCGAGTCATGGTTCTCAGGCTGGCAGTCCATTAACAAACTGAATGACCTCTTGTTCCCATACTCTGGCTAAGGCTTTGTCTGAGTATGGGAATCAGTCACATGGAAATGGCACCGATGACCAGTATTTCTAATGGCAGCGAGCCAAATAACCGAGTAAATATCACGCCAGTATCCAACATAGAGGAGGAAATCACGGCCATTGTCAACTGGCATGCGAGCATCACATATATTAGGACACCTGTCTTTGATCGCGTGAGTTAATAATTATTGTACGCATGTGGTCGCGCGGCCATTACGTATTATGAATACTGCATTCCCGAAAATGTGACTGCCTCTAATGGTGGGTTCGAGTGAGAGACTGAAACCTCCTGCCAATGAACTTCTTTTCGCGGTGATCGCAGCTTATCCCTTTGAACTGTTTCCTGCAACTCGCTTGTTCGCCCCAATCAGCAAATCACACTTTCCTCACACGAACAAATTGACATCAGACAGGAAATGCGATTGTGTTTACCTAATCTATAATTTTAACAGTCCAGAGCTTCTCAATGAGCCGGATGGAGTGTCAGAGGCTTCGCCATCAGATGGTTGCGCCCACAGCTATTTGAATGTTTAAGGAGAAATGACGCTTGTTCCCATATCCTACTCCAACTTCAGGTTTAAAGAGGCCGACATGTCCGCATGAGGTAACGACCGCGAGATCCACGAGCCTGGCGTGAGGACCTTCGCCTCCATATTCCATACGGCGAATTCAGTCTCGGCACACGTGGGAGGATGCAAACGACCAAAACGTTTCATGACATCAAGCTAAAATGGCGAGCAGTTTTCACACCAATAATCAACAATTGCGATTTACACAAACATTAGCATGTCAGGGTGCAGGCTAGCAAGAGACAATGCCAAGTGACAAGGGGTTAATGAACTACATTTTTACAACTTGATAACGGCACTGCTAACAGACACCGTCGGAAGATTAATGTCATTTTGTGACTGCGCATGTTTTTGATTATAGTTTGCACCCTGGCAATGGTTGATTGAACCAAGGAAACATATTTCAAACCATACTTCAAACATGGAAAGATTTTCCTTCATATTTCCATTGAGTTTTACTACTGGGTTAATTACTTCCGGTGAGCCAGTATACTAGGATTAAGATGCAAAAATTGTCCGGCGAGGTTGCACTTAACTCCAACCCACTGAAAAAACGAAATAAAAAGAACCTGAACACGCAGGTTTCTACTTAACTATGCCGTGGTGCATTTCTTACTCCATTTTAGCAAAAACGCCATATAAACACTTCAAAAGGATAGGCAAAAGGCTGTTTTGAAGTCGATACCTAAACTGTTCACGCATATATAAGGGCTTTTCGGTGATTTGCGTGCGGCAGTTTAATTAGGTTTTTAATTGGTATCGAAAATGAAATAATTATAAAGGGCTGGAGCAACTGTTCCACATTGAGCGCTGCCGGCTACTGGCCATGTAGCACAGTGGGTTTGTGTGTACATGTGTGTGCATAATGTCATCCTCGTGGAGAAGGGAAGACATTGGAGGTAGGCACTAATATGAAAACTATTTTTATACGCGCAGTAGACAGGCCTTTCATCTATTACGAATTTATGAAACCAGGATCAGAAATTATAAGGTAAAAAAGCCAGTAGCAGCAGTTATAAAGGACGAAGCAACAGGGAAAGAGGAAACGACTGTAAGCATCGATCTCCGACTCAATGTCCACAGGCTGGTCTTCCAGAGTCATCTCCAGACCGGCCAGGCGTTCCCGCATGGTTGTCACCCGCTGACATTGTAGGACCGGAAGTTTGTGATGATTGCTAATTCCTGGGACGTCCTGGCAGTCGTTGTCACCGGCGGAATGTCCAACAAAGCGCTCTGCTCTCTCTGCCTTCCTCTGGCTTTCAGGTTGGCGGGTCTCCTTGCTGAACTTCACGGAGTGCTTTTTCCTGCCTGTGCCACACTTTTTCAGGGAAGATATCTGATAAAGAACGTTTCCGGTAACACCGGTGCTCTGCGGTTTATGCGCTGCTGCTGCTGCTACTGCTGATGGAGGCGAATGATCACTGCTGCAGTCAGCAGCGTGGTAAAGTTTGGGCGCGTTGGACAGACTGTTCTGGCAGTCGATGGGGGAAACTGCCCCGAGGGAGCAGTTGTATTGAGCATTTTTGTGGCGATGCTTATTGTTACTTTGACGGCGTCGGCGCGTCCTTGTTTGAAAGGGCTTGGTCTCGTCGTATGTCCATGACGCTGATTTGCAGTCGCCACTGCAGGAATCACTACGGTTCCACCGATTATCCTGATTGTACTGGCAAAGTAAAGAAACATAAATATTGTGTTATTCATATTCGTCAAAGTAGAAGGTTATCCTTAAGTCAGAACTAATTAATTGTCATGAAGCCAACTGAAAAGAGTCAGGGTGCACAAATTCATAGTTAATAAATTCAGGCAAGAACGCTTTTATATTGTGTGATTACCCACAGCGAGATGATATGTACAAGGCGGGAGTTCAAACACGTGTTTCGTATTTATTTTTCAGCTGCGTGACACAGCTGCGAGAGATTCCCTTCATCGATGGGCCACCGACTGCAGGTACATGCGCCAGTTTCGAAATGTCACCTATTTAAGCATAGTAGAACTGAATCGCTAACTTCGACTTACTCAAACAAAAGTAACACTTATGGACTCAACAGGGAAGTTTTTATGAAGATCTGAGCCATACTCACTCAACTATAGTGAGAAACTGCAACGGCCTAATTCTTGAGCATATTTATTTTACTGGGTGTTTGTGGGAAGTGTATGAATATTACACAATTAGCCCATTGAACTTATGAATTTCTGCCAAAATGTTCATAGCAGCTATGGTGCTGAGCCTAGCAGACTTTATTTTGACTAATTTATCTCAGGTTGGCAATTGATTTCTGAAGAGATTCAAGAGCTGCGATAGTGAGAATAGTGAGAAGCTATTCTGATATATTATGTCTCATCAACCAACCCTGTCTTAACCACAGAATTAAAAAACCCATGCCTGGACCTACAGGCTCTCCGGTAATGGGGCATAAGTTCCGCTGCTCTTTCGTTGCAGTTTGGAGCAGTACTTAACACTGGATGACCGTACACCTATGTGTTTTCAGAAGAGGACACTATCGTTCAGTTGGGTCTCAGATTTCAATCCACGTTCCTCGCTAGTATTCGCATAGAGACGGAAGTAATCCCTGCTAGCTTGTAAGCCATAGTCAGCCATCTACATCTAAATGAGTTTGAACACTCGGATTAGTTAAAACACTGGTATGGATTGTGTTCATTACTCTGGAATTTGATTGAATGCGACTAGAACCGTAAATATCTGCAGTGGACTTCACGCAAACCTGTTCTATGCAGTAACCTTTCCGATGATATATACACTGCATGAACACTACTGGAAGTTCGGAAGCAGAGGATGCAGCTTTTAATTGCTCTGCAGTTTTGGGATCTTACTTTAACCTAGCATCAAACACAATCACAGTAAAGAGGTTGGGCGTAAGCATGCGTTTTGTTTATTTAGAGGCTACAGTTGTCCTGTCAGGACATGACCACTATAATCAACAGCTCTCGCACTTTCTATTGGGTGAGTCTGCAGTCATGTCGTCAATTGTCCTCAGTTCATCCTCGATGTCTTCACGTGACTCGGTCATTTATCCTATTGTCACTAACACTCGGTTGCCTCCCGGATGGCTAATTACTCTTCGCAAAGAGAAATTAGCAAGATTGGTGGTCATTGAGCTTGGTAATTGACTGCATGCCAGATTACCATTACTACGTAGCTCTCGGCTCATGTGGTCGCCCATTGCAACAATATCAGCCTCGTCAAACTGTGCTCGAGAGAGAATACGAAACCTCGGGCCAATAAACAGCATGTTACAGTAATCGGTTTTTCTTCTTTTTTCTTCTTCTTCTTCTTTTAAACTAGGAAGTGTGGCGACGACTCATCAAATTCACAGGTTCGGGAACATATCCTCACACCAGTTAGCTGAGAATGGCCCCGTCATCTCGTCCAACCTACTTCCGAATCGTACACTCACTCTGCATCAGCGAGTCGTACATAAGCCTTCGTGCGCAAACAGCAATTTACGTTGTAATACTTCAACATGATTATGAACTCGTAATGGTCCAATAGATAAATACTAAAATATCATTTGTCGATAAGCAGCTATAATTGATCGGGGTATCGATAGTGCGTGGACAGACGTAGGGCCATGCTTCTCGTTTTTTTGCAGTCTGCTGGGATACGTAGGCTACATTTTATCCAATACTTTTTTGTTTCACATGACGTGAAGATTGTGAAAGCAGCTAATAGTCAATGCCACCCAGCCTACTTCTACCGACTCAAAAGGTCGACTATGACCATCCTATAGGACGGTGCTTCTAAAGGTCCTCAGAAGTTAAGTTCATTCCAGAATTATTCCAAACAGCCTTAGTCTTTCTAAATGAGCTTTTCTCGACTAAATTATGCTTTCGTTCTTGAAGGAAGCATATATAATATAATATCACTTTTACATGAATTTCCCTCCTTGTGGTGCATAATTTTTTCATTTTCTTCCCACAAATCTGCAGAGCTAAAGCCATTTGTAAGGGTCTCCAGATAAGACTATAGTTTCACGTCACATACGCGCTGAAATACCTTTCCAGGTGGTTACTTCTTTTCAATAGACGGACTTGTAAAACATGCTGGGGCATACATGTATCTTCTGCTTTATGAGAAATTGAAATAACACAATTCTACCTCCCAAGAGAGCGAAGACACTGGCTGATAGTGGGCTGATTTGTTTGCATTTTTCCTGCTACCACTGCACAGCACATACATATATATTTTGAGAATTCTTCACCGGGCATGCATCTAAAACAGGCATACACAGCAGAATTTAAGTTTTCAAAAAAAATTAACGAGGACTCATCAACTGCAACCCATCTTTGCATAACAGAGAAAACGAATAGATGCGCAAAGCAATTGAATTTGCACAGACAACAAGGCTTACTGTTCACTGCAAAGAATGATCGGATGTAGGAGGTTAAATTAAAATATCACACACTTTGTTTATGTGTGCTGAAGGAGAAAGGGCATTTGGAAATAGAAGTATAATCGTGACACATCTAGTTGGTTATACGAACCCATCGTCAAAGGAAGTGTATGATGAGAAATGAGATGTACACATTAGTGTTTGAGGGCGCAGCGCGACAGAGAGAGATGTGGGCAGACTTTATCAAACTAAGGTAAATAATTACGTAGTTTATACTACTGAATGCCGATTGACAGCTTGTACATATTACGCGGTTATTTCGCAGTGGCTGATACATTTCGGCTCAAATATTCATAGCAAATTTTGGACTGAGCCTGTAACGTTTAGTTGCGAAGGATTAAATCCAAGTACGCGCACTGATTTTCTCGGCCATTAACCTACGCAGGATGTACATCGTGTTGCAGTTAGTACCCGAGGTGCAGAATGGTGTTTTGTGCGTCATTTTGTGGTCCATTAAGAACACATTTACAGATGTTGCTTTTAATGAGGGTACCGATCAGTGAATCACGATCGGAGTCCCTCGCAGTGGACTTCTAGTTCGACATGGCGGTTGATGCTGTCCACATTGGAGTACCATGGCTCGTGAAATTCTCATACCTGTTAAGTGTTCAAATCAGAGGATATGTTTATTGCACTTGGGAAAAAGGGCATTATTGCTAGCGTTTCAGGGAGTGAGCACTATAACCAGTATCGACATTTCGACCGTCGAAGTCCGACGATGTTCACCGAATGCTCCACGGAAGAGTTGCTCAGGGACGGTGTCTTGCGCATGAATTAATTCAAAGTGATAGGAGACTTTCGCTGAATCTACCGCATTCTCTCCTCTTCTCCCACCTGACCCCGGTATCATGACAGAGTCAAGAAGTTCAGTGATGGGAGCGGGCGCAGGTGACTGGCGCGGCCGGAGCCACCCCTGGGCGTACCACCACACCTGGCTCGGATCCCACGGAGTGGGAGTACCATAAAGGCCAAATTACAGAGGAGCCATTGCAACCTGACTCTCAGACCGGCAGTCAGCCACTCCACCAAAAATACACAATGGGCTGGCCACGTGGTCCGTGTTATCCCGTCAGTTGGCAACATTTCAAGCCATGGCTTTGAGCGCACCGTAATAGTTTCAAGTGCTTCAGATTGTTTATAGCGAGGAAAAATGCGCTGAGCTGTTGACCTCGCTATCTCCCCCCACCTTCACAATCAGACCGCCGTCTGATCTGATCAGATGTCTGATGTGGGAGTGGGCGCATTGGCTGACGGGTCGGCGCAATCGTGTTCGCGCGCCACGGCACGACCTGGCCCCCATAATGCAAACACCAGGATTTACTTACTCAGGGGATATGGAGGAGCCCTCGCCGTCCGACTCCCAGTCCACTGGTTATCCACTCGACACACACAGCACATACATAGGGCCGTCGGCGTGATCTGGTGTAAGCGTCAGATTTGCAGCCTTCCAAGCCAACGGCTTCTAGGAAACCATGATTTTATCAGGCACATTACGATGATTGTGCGGGTGTAGGTAGTGTGCGCTGATGTTGCTTAGCCTCCAGTGGTTAACCACAGGTTTTCGTGGAGGCGCATGTGTCCTAATAGGCCCATGCGGTCTGTAAATGTGCGTGATCAGTGAAAGCAGTGGAGGTGGGCACGTCGACTGTATGTCTGAGCCCCAGGCCCTGATTTACCAGCCTTCATGTGATGGATTCGTAGGTAACCGACCAAACCGATGCGTGAATTGAAGTTGTGGGTGCAGTGTTGGCAGGAAAAATCAGGAGAGGCTGGGGGTATATCATTTATGGTAGTTGGGGTGGAAGTGGAAGGAAAGAATTGTAGGAGCGGAGGGTGTGTATTGGGGTATTGGTGTTGTCGGCATTGCGGTGAAATTACGCTGTCATGGATGCGCATGTGACCGAATAGGCCCATGCGATGAGTGAATGCGCGATGACAGTGTGGGAGATGAGGCGACGATCTCTGCGGTGTGTTGGTGCTCCAGGTACTGGTTCACCAGTCTCTGTACGATGGATTCGCAAGTGACCGACCAGGCCGATGCGTGAGGTGAATGTGCGGTCGCATTGAGGACAGCTTAGGAGAGATTCCCCATCGCCTCTGGTGGTGGTGGAAGTGAAGGCCAAGGCGGTGGTGGGGGTAACAGGTGATGAGTTTTGGGATGTGGTCTCTATGATGATGGGAGTAATGGAATTGATGCCAGGAGTGAGGGTGGGGGAGTCAGAAGGAGGGCTGGCGGAATTTGACGTAGAAATTAGAATTGTCGGATTTTTGGTACATTGCGTCCGAAGATGTCCAACCAGGCTGATTCTCGCGCGGAAGATGCGTTGACAGCGCGACATGTTGGCAGGGCATGGGCATCGACGAGGTTGGTCCGGGGCGCTGGTGACTTTCGTGCCGCTCTTTTGGCCTTGGTGGCAGCGATCCAGTTGGCCTCATAGATTGCTGACCCAGTCTTCACGGATCTTCTCCATGCCGGTCTATCCTGGGTGATGTCCTCCCAAGTCGCCTGGTTGATTTGCATTTGCTTCAGCTATTTGTTAAAAGTGTCCTTGTAACGTCATTTTTGACCTACCTGCCGACAAGAACCCGTAGCGACATTTCCGTAGAAAAGTCGTTTGAGTAGTCGCTCGTCGTCCATTCTTACCAGGTGACCGCTGCATCGTAGTTGTAATGGCCTCAGCATGGCGTGGATGCTGAGGATTCCAGGCCGCTCCAGGACTTCCATATCCGGGATCCTGTCTTGCCATCTCAGCTTCAGTATTCTGCGGAGGCAGCTGAGATGAAAGTACTCCAGCTTCCTGGCTTGGTTCGAGTAGATGGTCCAGGTTTCCACTGCTTAAAGGAGTGTCGTCAATACGATGGCCTTGTACATCTTCAGTTTGGTGTTCAGGTGAATACCTTGGCGATTCCACACGGAGGCCTGCAGCCGGCCGAAGGCCTGACTAGTTTTGGAGATCCGTTGGGCAACCTCGTCATCGATTATCGTGTTGCACGACATCGTGCTTCCTAGATAAGTGAAGGTTTCCACGTTTTTGAGTTGAGCACCGTTGACATTGATTCAAGGAGCATTGTATTCCGCGCTGGGTGGCGGCTGGTGCATGACAACCATTTTGGCTGTACTAATTGTTAATCCAAAATCGGCGCAGCCTTCGGTGAAGAGGTCCATGCTCCTTTGCATGTCCTCCTCCGTCAAGTCATGGACTGTAGTCGTAAACACGCGCGTTGGAGCCTGCATACGCTGACTGTTGAGAAGGTGTCCGTCAGTTCTGCAAGTGATAGGGATCCTGGCTGCTCATCACGGTAGGTGTCCATCAGCATAGCCGAGAACATGAGACTGAACCGGGTGGAGCCAATACGCAGCCCTCCTTCACTCCGTTGGTCACTGCGAATGCTTTCAATTCCGTCCCGTTGTCAGTGACGCGCGCCGTCATCCCGTCATGAAGCTGACGCACCATGTGCGTGAACCGCTTAGGACAGCCGAATTTCTGCAGGACTTTCCACAGTCCATCGTGATTCACCATGTCAAAGGCTTTCGTCAGATCCACGAAGATAGTGTTTAGGTGAGTTCGCATCTCCTGGCATTTCTATTGCAGCTGGTCAGCGGCAAAGATAATAAAGATTGTCCCGCTGTGTCGGCGGAAGCGACATTGGGTGGCAAAGATCATATCGGCTGTTCCGCGGTGTCGGCGGAAGCCACATTGACTTTCCGGGAGCAGGCCCTGCTCTAGGTGACCGTAAAGAAGATTGAGAAGGGTACGGGCAAAGATCTTCCCGGTGATGTAGAGCAACGAGATGCCTCTGTGATTATCAAAGAGTTGCCGGTCCCCCTTCCATTTGTAGAGATGGAAGATGTTCGTTCCTTTGAAATCCTGGGGAACTTGTCCTTTGCGCCACATCTCCTGGAAGGGTGTTGTGAATTCTGCCATCAGCCGGGGCCCGCCGTGTTTGTAGACGTCCGGTGGGATTGCGTCGGATCCCGGTGCTTTACAGCTGGAAACCTGCTGCACGGCCCGTATGGTTTCTGGTAGGAAAGGGGGCAGATCCAGGTCATTGTTCGTGTCCACTTGAGGGAGCCGGTCAATGGCAGCATCGGAGATGGCTGATGAACAGTTAAGGACATTTCTGAAGTGCTCGGCCCAGCGCTTCAGAATTTTCGAATTCTCTGTCAGCAGTGTTGTGCCGTCAGAGCAGAGCAGCGGTGCGGTCCCCTTGATACACGGGCCATAGATGGCCTTGGTGGCTTTGAAAAAGTTTTTCATTTCGTTCGGTCCGGTTACCCCTGGATTTCTTCAGCCTATCGGACCATCCTGACGTCCTGCATCTCCCGCAGCCGTTGCTGTACAAGGCGGTGGCATCTCAAAATGCTGCTTTGGTGGCATCAGTCCGTAGGTCCATAGGTGGCTTTGTGTAGTCCATTCTTCTCTGCGAGTAAGTAGCTGGTGTCCAAGTCATTGTCATCAAACCAGTCCTGGTGTTGACGCCGTGCACGTCCAAAGACTTCGGTGAACTGGATGACATTTCGCAATTTACATCATCGTGGCTCCATGGTGGCGTTATTTTCTGGATCTTTAACAAAATAGTATTTTACATTGGGGTCTTCGTTGGGGTTGAAGTCGGAGCCTCATCTGGGAGATGACGAGATGGTGATCCGTCCAACCATCGGCATCGCGGATCGCCTTGGCAACCAGCTAGTCCTGCCGATCTTGCCTCCGGACGAGAACATAGTCCAGAAGCAGCCAGTGCCGCAAACGAGGGTGCATCCACGTTGGCCTTCTCCCACGTCGGAAGGCGGAAGAAGGTGTTGGTCAGCAGGAAACGGTGTTCCGCCCACTTTCGCAGAAGAAGGAGGCCGTTATCGCTACAGCTATGGAGTTCGTGGGGACCCAGCACTCCCTGCCAGGCAGCATGGTCCATTCTGACACGGGCGTTGAAGTCACCAAGGACAATTTACTTATCAGCCTTCATCCCAGTCACCAGCAGTGTGTGTAGGTCGTCGAAGAATTTGTCCTTCGCTGCATCAGTGCTCGTCATTGGGGGAGCGTAGTTGCTGATGTCAGTGGCGAACTTGTCTCCCCGAAGAAGCAGGCGGAGGCTATTCAGGCGATCATTGATACCCTGCGGCAGGCAGGGCAGACATCCCACGATGTCGTTCGGGATGACAAAGGCGACACCAGCGTCGCGTCGCTCTGTCTTTGGCCGGCCGCTCCAGAAGAAGGTGTAGCCAGCACCCACCTCCTCCTGCTGACCATGCTCCGAGAATCGGGTCTCGCTGAAAGCAGCAATGTTCACCTTGAAGCGCGCCAGTTCCCGAGCTACTAGTGCCGTCATCCGTTCCGGCCAGTTGCTCCTTGTATTGTCTCAAAGGGAACGAAAATTTCAGGCTGCTTGTGTGAGTTGTCTCTCCTGAGCAGCCCGTAGGATATGCCGCGGGGCATAGGGATGGGGGGATATTCTTGTTTTTTTGAGTTTTACAAACGCGTATTTTGCAATCTGCAAGCCGCGGCCGGCTGCAGAAGACATGAGACCCAGCATTTGTGTAGTGCACCTTTTCTAACCCCTTCCTCCGTTAGGAGGCAAGCAGTGCTGTCCCTAAAAAGGGCTGCTCGGACATCCCAGACGGCTGCCGAACTTCAATATGGGTCATGGTTTTGTTTTAAGTGGGAGAGTTACGAGAGTTAGCCTGGGGCACCTACGGGGTTGCTGTTGCCCCCATCGTAGGCATTTTCGAGATGTGGGAGGTGGGAAGTTCGGGAGTCAGACATGCCGGGTGTGGAGGCACACACAACACCGGAGACCCTCACCTGGTTTAGCCCACCAGTAGTAATGGTTGCCAGGAGATTGGCCGCTGGGAAGAACCCAACTTCAAGGAGCCACAGGTGAGAGTTGGGTATCAGTTAGCGGTGTCCACAGGAGCATTCACCACCAGTACGAGATAAATGGAGCGACCAAATGCTATCTGTGTGGTGCTACCCCTAACTAGTACCCCCTACACCCCAACCAGTTCCACTACACGTATGTACTCATATGTGACAGCTGCCGTGTGAGTATGTCAAACTTCCAAGTGCACGTACGTAAGTTCCTAACTTTTTAAGGTGACATTTATTTTAACCACACTGTTGTTTGGCAGATAACTATGTGAGCATATAAAACAGTTGGTTTGGCAGACACCTTTTGCCTATTGACAAGTCGATAGTAAAATGAGCACCGTTTGTACCGAAGGACAGTATTGTTTTCAAGATGTCAGCGTTCATTTACTTTGAAACTTTGCCCGAATACTGGGGATATTGCGAAAAATTAATCATATTGGGATAACAGCTTTATTCGCCTGACGTTTTGGATTCTATCTTGAGCCCATCCTTAGAGAGAGTATCAAAGGAGTTGCTTGAGTATAGGAGGTGCCATAGGTATGTAGAAGCATAGCGACTGCATCCTATACAAACCGTGTAAGAATTATATGTATCTGCTACTGTCCCTGGGTTCGAGTTGGAATCGGAAGCGTCAGGTGAATAAAGCTCTTGGACCAGTGATCACATCTAATTCTTCTGAATTAATTTCTGCGAATTGCATTTTCGCTTGTGTCATCCTAAAATTATCTTACCTGGAAGCACTGGAAAACCGAAATTATTATTTTCCCGTTTTTTAACCCTGACGACCTGGCGTGACTGAATAATTTGGAACAAGAGTCAACCAAGCTCACAAGGAGAAGCGATCGCTGACGTTTCGGATTATTACTCGAGTCCATCCTCGGAGATGGTAGCAGCTAAGTGTGATAGAGGCACAAGTTGAACAGTATTTCTAGTACATAGTGGCCAGGCCATCACATGCTCTCGTGATCACCACTGGGGTCGTAATTGGTGTGGTAAAAGCTTGCTCGTCAGCGTCCGAGTCGTAACTGGCAGTGGTTTCATCTTCCATGTTGGATGTGGGCGTAATACTGAGCCTGTAATTTTGCTTAACTGTCATTTAAGGTGTTCGTTTACCCCATGTCCGTCCCGCGAGACCCCTTCGCTGCTCAGGCGATGTCTCAACACAAGCCATTATCGCATAAATTACGACCCCCAGCGGCGATCGTGAGAGCCACGCATTATATTACGCCTGTGATCACGTGCCCTTGTACGTACTAGAAATACTGCCCACCTTGTGCCACTTCCACGCTTTTTTGTTATTCTCTTAGTTGCTGAGTTCGATTCCGATTTGGAAGCGTCAGGCTATTGAACGTCTTGTTCAATCAATCGCATCTTCTCCTTCTGAACTGCTTCCTGGAATTTGCCTGTTTGCTCTTATCAGTAGTGTACCTTATGTTAGCCCAGAAGATTAAAAATTAGGTGTATCTGACATTAAAATCCCATCGATGTTGAGCATCCGTGTCCAGATGTCAAGGGCCCCAGCACCAAGATCTCGGTAAATCCGACTGGTGAAGTCTAATACATCACACCTAGCGAGTTCGAGGTCAAACCTCGCTTTTTTATCGTGGATGAATAAAAAATAGCAAAACTTTGCATTGCAAGCAGTATTTTTTCCGAAACAAAAACAATGCACAAAGAACGCAAGGCTGAGCTTTGATTAAAAATTACCTTCCGAAGGCCCACGCATATTGGCAGAGATAAGGACTAACCATTTGATGGTCAGAAGACGATCGTCGTAGACAACATTAATAAAGTTACTAGGTCACATGTATAATCCTCTGAGCGTGTCAAGATATTTGATAGAAAATGGCATCTATCAAAACGGATACCCCCTTAAAGAAATGTTGCATTTTTTATAGAAAACAAGACATGTAGGAATGATTTTCTTGACGAACGCTATATGGAGGGTAATTACGCTGGCGGAATCCGACTTGAGCAGGTGCAAGATAAAATTTTACTACGTCATTATTAATTTTGTAGGATGCGTCACTTTCCGCAGTATGCCACATACTTACTTTTTTGCTGAAAAGCACCAGTAAATGTTCCAGTCAGGGCATTTAAAGTGTCGGCTGCCAAGAATATCGGGAATAAATACAGATGGTGACTGCAGAATAATTAATTATTCGAGCAATGTCATAGTTGGGCACATCGGGCTTTCGTGCAGAATCCTTCTTCCCGGCTGCCGCAGACAAGCTCATCAATCATTTGTGAAAGTCTCATATAAAACACTGGTAGGGAAAAGTGATATTTTTCAAAAATCATTTCATAATGCAGGCAAAGAAGGAAGACATCTAGAGGATAACCACCGTCGGGACTTACTCAAACAGGTTCCGAGCACAAACTGGAATGCACGCCGGCCCCCTTTTTATACGAAAAGCAATTTCCGGTAGGAAATAAGAAAAAGACCCAGTTAATGCAGTAAAATCATTGAAATCACTCCTTAAAGTGCTTTAAAACCGACCGTGATATAAATTCGTTGCTACGACAGAGTAGAAAATGACTCCGGGTTTTTCATATTCAGTAGGTTAAACAGGACCAAGATACTTCTTTTGTAACGCGTTTGACATGAGATCTTCACTAGCTTCCAAACGTTAACCGCACGAACGAAAGCATCAACGAAAATGTGCTATTTTCTTCTTCCCATATTATATCAGTAAGTGCAGGTTCCTCCTTCTTTCGTCTAGACTTCACTTGCTTTTCCTGCTCAAAAGCCATCTAGGATGTGGATCATGTTTATGAATAAAGGCTGCGGAGTAGGCAGCCTGTTCATTTACATTGACGGCAACTGTTCTAAGGATGAAAAGGAGAGAACATGGGTCAATCTAAAAGAAAGGCATTCAAAGATTTCAATGATAATTTCATTGACAACATGAACAAGTCCCTCCCTAAAATGATGCTTCTGCACTACATATCTTTCTTCAGGACCCTTTGGCTGCTTGTTGCGACCACGCCATTCATTATCTCGTTGAATACTGCATTTTCGATGACGACTTCACTAATCGATTCAAATACCCATTGCTGATACAGCAATTACAGTAACTACGTCTCGATCGCACAATAGAGGGAAGATAATACTTGTCGCAGATTTTATACCTGGTATCACGTCCATGGAAGCAAAAATTAACTGTCAAAAAAGCACAAAAAGATGAGTGATTTCCCTTACCACTTGTTGAGCGTCCACCAAAAATCGTTGTTATTTTCGATCGAAACCGGCAGGAAAGCGAGCCCTTGAACTCGATAGTTAGGTTTTTGCCAGGTATCTTAAAGGTAGCGTGTTCGAGCATTTGGGCTTGCAACACCTGGCCTTGAGTATATTTAACTTATGACGACTACTATGTCAGGAGTGATAATTCCAGTCTCCCCTGTTTTTGTAGGAAATCTCGTTCTTTTTAACTTCCTAAAGATGACAATGCCCCACTGCATAGGAAATTCTTCTCAAGCAACGTCTTTGAGCTACTTCGAAATAACAGAATCTAGTTTGGACTTCGATCCGGCAGGACAACTATCCTAAGGGTTGGTTGGTGCCTCTAAAACGGGCCCCAGAAAAGGCGATCGAATCAACGTGAAGGGTAGATCGGGGTATGACAAGCGTAAGTTTAGATGGGCACCCATGCCAATTGCCTCATATGTGGGTGGGTGCTGTAGGACACCTAGAAACAGACTCAAGCGGCGCCAGACCCATGCACCTGATCTCAGCTCCAGACGTCTTGCTTTTTACATGAAACCAGGTCCAAGTAAGTGAAGAAAGAGGTAGAGTGCGGTGCAAGTTTACTTTAGTTATAAGTTAATTTAGGCTCCAGTCACCATCCCGAAACCCACAGTACCATGGGGCACCGGTGGACATAGTCGGAAATAACGGCTGAAATGTCGGTTTGCTGATTGTGGCTTGCATTTGCCTGTATTTTAGGGCCACTCTCTTGTCCAATCAACGTTCTTGGCACGTGAAAGTGAGGCTGATTTACATTCTTCCACTCAGTGGAGGTCATTAACCTTGGCAGGAGAACACAAAAATGTTTATCCTCTATAGGTTAAGTAGCATCTATATGACATATATTTTGTTGGCTTTGAGGCTGTATATACTCAATCTTATTTTTCGTTAAAGCACTAGTTATTACATCAGGGATTAAATTTAAGGTCGGAAATCCTGTAGTCATAGAAACGGGATCCACCGCTACAACTATAAAGCTGAGTCTAACATCGAAGCATTCACGGCGAATTTTAAGCATGCTTCTATAACGGTATTACAAATTGCTTGCTCTCAGAACATTAGATTCGAATTTGCTTACACAAAAAGCTATAAGCAGAGCATCTTGACGTTACATAAAAAATCCCTCCAGTATGAAACTGAGAGCACGCGAAAGTAAAACAGCTACGAATGGGTTAAACTGTGTCCACAGCCGACAGTTACATACCAGGCCAACCTGCGGTGATGTCAACCGACAAGAGGATTAGGGCGGTGAAGCATCCTTTGTGAAGTATTTTTCCTTCTCAGCCCATCGTGAAACCCACAACCATTTTGGATTAGCAGCAAACTCGCGTCACCAACATAGGCTATCCACAGCCGAGGTCCATCAAATGAGTTAAAGTTATTTATTAAAACAAAGTTCCTGAGTGCTTCCATGTCAACCGGTTATTCTTTGTCGCTGGAATTCCGGCACTTATTCCTATGGCAACCGCTGGTGGAATGAAAATAAAATAACACTGAACCAGCGGTGTGTTAACCAAAAACCAAAAACGTGTGCGTAAATTCATTTAAGCATTTTGCCTCATTCTCGGGTGCTAAGGTAAAATTGATTTTTTGCGAGCGTAATTCTTAGGGGCGCCTTTGTTCAATTGGTCATGGCAAGATATTCCCGTATTCAAGTGCGCATTGAGATGTGTTTGGATATTTAGGTGCACTGGAGGTCCTTAAAGAAAGCCTTCAAAAACTACACACATCCTGTCATTGGTTTCTGTTAAATACTTATTAAAAAGTAATTTAAATTTTATAAGAACATTATTCCAAAAGAAACTGATACAATCGTAAAGTACCAACTTCTAAAAAGCGAGCTTTACTTCAGACTCGATAGATGCATCAAACAGGTTTCTTGTTTTCCGAAATTCGGATTGGAGTTAATGCTGCGATAAACTACTGTGCCTCACACGCAAGGGAGACTCCAATTATTCATGAAGGGTATTTGTGTTTTTAGTCATCTTTACAATCGTCATCAGAATCCTTGTAGATAGTTTCCGGAATACTTTTGGACAATAAGAAGTGAGAAAATATGCCGAATTTAATGGCACGACTACCCATTGGACATTTTAGTTCGTAACTGAATTACATGGTAAAAGTTAACTGAAGAGTTTCTAGGTAGCATTTACAAAGGTGCTGCCGGATGTACCAATTGAAACAGTATGCCAGCTGACAGAAAAAAAAGTATTCGGAGCTGGGACATTGGCGAGAGCTCCTACTTCTGAGCACGAAAAACGAACAGTTTCGTTCAATGCACAGTTTAACAGACATATCGATGACGTAACTATGATCGGCCTCTTGGAGCCAATCCTAGCAAAGCATAACCCAAAACCCACAGCGGTTTATACTATATATGTGGTCTGTGAATGTGATTTTGTCATAGTTAATAGCTTAAGAGATTGTGCTTTAGTACGAAAAGCTAGGAATATATGAAGATTACCTTTACGATCAAGCATGAGAAAAATTGAAAACTGCGTTCCTTTGACTTTATCGTACAGTGAGGAACAGCTATTGGAAATCCATGCAAAATCCCAGTTCCTTCCCAATGCATGGGGAGGAAATTGGGAGTTTGTGTCTGTTCAGTAAAAACAACTAGAATCTCTTCCTTAGATACGATAGATGATGGGGCAATTTTCCTAATGGGATCGAGAGAAATTGGTCTGCAAGTTGTGCCACGTTGATGAGCGTCTGCCAGCATTGTAAAAGTGACGTTTTGTCAAACGTGACCAGGCGAAGGGCCTTGACGCACGATTTACCTGCTATCTGACGTTTATGCGTAAGCAATGGAAGGACTTTTCAGTCGCACAGACATTCTGTCTGTGCATGCCACATGAAACTGTTTTTATGCGTTTATAAGAAATCGCGACTGCAGATACATTTTAATCACAAAAAGGCAGTTAGCGATTTGGGCAACTGAAGATATGCAGAGAAAGCTGCTGAGAGCGGAAAATAAGGCATTCAGGAGTTCTCATTCGAAACATCTAGTGGGAACTAACAACGCAATGAATCAACCAGTGACATTTAATTTCCTGCGAGGACTAGAGGCCTCCTACACTATTCGAATACCGCGAACATACGTAGCAAGCACGGTGGAATCACAAAATCCACCACGAACGGCTTTCTCTCCCACAGGACATGCTTTGCAGGTGCAATCGCGCATGTCGAGTTCTTGCTGCAAACCAGACTCGATCACCCATAAAAACCTCAATTCCCGTCTTCGTTCGCACCATCCCTTCCCACTTGTCAGGTCAGCATTGGTTGTTTTACTGATAGAATTAAACAAGCGATTTCCGGGAAACAGTTCAGAATCGGAAGAGGGGTTCGCTTAGAACAAGAAGTTTATTGGTTTGGCATTTCGCATTCTCAGTCGAACCCATCATCACGTCAGCGGTTTAATCTAATAAACATGCATTACCATTATAGTGGAATAAGAGATTAGGGAATTTCATGACATAACTAACTTTGGCATATTTCCTGGATTCACCGTTTTCTGCAAATAGAATACACACAACCTTAATCAGCTCCGATCTTACAACTGACGTCGACGTAAATTTACACAGGTAATTTGCCTAAAATTGATTACAGGTTTTTACTGCTGTTCAGTTTCCACACTAACCTAAATCTTTGAGAAGATAATTTGCATCAAAAAACGCAATCTGTCATTGATTTACCTGACAAAAGGCAGTTTAGTTGGCCATCACAGTTGACACTTGGGAACAGAGTATGTTTAAAGCCATAATATTTGTAGATTCCCCACCTCATGATATGTCAACTGAAATTCTGAAACTTAGTTTCGATTCAAATAAATTACTTAATCACATAAGTAGTATTGTCACATTAATTATCGTGCAGTCTAATCCAAAGATAGGACAGCCACAGTAGGATGCTGACTTTTGAAAGGACTTCTTTCTGCCACCCACAAAACGTTTAGTCAAAAAATGGCTACTAAAGTAGTATGCAATTATTTCATTGATTTTCGATGCCCTTATGAAATAAAATATAGAAAACCACACAGAAAAATATTCTTCCATGCACTCGGTTGATAGCAAAGTATGTCTTCTTCAAAATTATACCTGATTAGAGAGGTATGTTTTGGTTTTTTTAAATTTTATAGACCTTGAAAATTTCATCCATAAAACATGTTATCGATCGAGTTATTAATGTTGCCTACAATGTATACCACATGATCTAAATCCATTACAACAATTTTTCAGAACCAATTGACCTTTCCGTCATATTTATAAAGACATTTTCGATTTTTGATTAAACAGTATGCACAGAGCGTGTAGTTTGGAAATCTTGTGTGCGTATTTTCCATAAAAATATTTGAATTATGAAGAGCATTGAAAATTAATGCAAAAATTGCATATCATATTAGAGATTTCTTTTCAGAGTTAATTTTTGTGGGTGTTGAGAAAGAAGCTCTTGTATATTCACGGAGCATCACTTTGTAGAAGGCAGTACACAACATGCTGAAACCTGTACGGCATGAGATAAAACCCCCTGGAAACCAAAAGGTTCTCTTGCAGAATCGTGTTTCATGCTTTCGAGAAGCCAGAGAGCTAAAACAGCCTTCTAGTGTGTCTGTCGGTTGATCTTATTTTAGATAACAGCAACCCCGCTGATGGAACGAAGTGAGCTGAACTGAAGTGTAGAGGGGCAACACCAGTTCCCCAGTCCTGATTTTTGGTGGATCTGCAGGTATCCTACCTATCCAATGCGTGAAAAGAATGCGTAGTTAGGAGCAGATTCGGCTCTCGAACTGTTGTGGATCTTAACCGGCAGCAACATTCCCACCTAGTCTCTCTCTCTCTCTCTCTCTCTCTCTCTCTCTCTCTCTCTCTCTCTCTCTCTCTCTCTCTCTCTCTCTCTCTCTCTCTCTCTCTCTCTCTCTCTCTCTCTCTCTCTCTCTCTCTCTCTCTCTCTCTCTCTCTCTCTCTCTCTCTCTCTCTCTCTCTCTCTCTCTCTCTCTCTCTCTAGGCGTTGCAGTCTTCTTGACAGGGATGCGCTAAGGAAACATCCAATCATGTTGCGAAAAAAAGGATGATAAGAAAGGGCTGCAAACGGAATCACGCACAAGGGTAGGCTTTTGATCAGAGGAGGGTCGATTCTTGGGAATTTCAAACATCACTGATCGGCAGGAGCTCTCCAACGATGAACACTGACACCTGGCATAACAGTAGCATTCGGTGTATTGCGGACCATGCGGTGTCGGTTGTAGAGACTGCGTCAGCTGCTCCTGTGGTGTCATTGCCACCCCACAACAGCCGCAACGCAGCAGTAGCTGGTTTGGACTGGGCGACTGACAAGGACAGATGACGCGTGCTAGCAGGGCACGCACCGATGTCCGCACCTCGGAACGCCACCTGCGCTGGGCAACGCAACGTGACCAGTAGTTTGCCAGGGTGAATTCCAGCATCGCGGCGATTACAAAGAGAAGACAGGCGATTAACCAGACATCGATGGCCTTGATGTAGGAGACCCGAGGCAGGGTGGAGACGAGACTGGCACCCTGCAGAAGAAAAACAGCACAGAGTTCTGAAGAAGAAGAAGAAGACGAAGAAGAAGAAGTGATCACTGGAACATGGCGTTTATCAGCCTAATGGTTTGCACTCTCTCTGTCGAACCCATCCTGAGAGTTTGTACAGAATTCTGTTTTAGCTTTAAAACACACACATGTAATTTGGAGACAGCCTGTATCGCTGGAACAAAGGTCAAAGTAGATGAGACACGTGGCTGACTGCGAGAAGGCAGAGTAAGTAATAGCGAAAGGGTGCTCGACATACATTTTTTACGTGATTTATTGACCAATTTTTGAAAATACCGATGGACTTGCTGAGATTTTAACGCACGCCAACAAGGAGAAGGCTTTCGTACAGCCAACGATACAGTCAAACGAGCCCCAAGCCATCCACCAGGATCCATGAGTTTAATCTCGCTTGGGTCACGTTACTCGCCCAGCCTATTGCAACATATGGAATCCACCAATTCTGAAACTGCTCAAGTAGGGTTTCCTAAGCAATACATCTTGAATCCACCGGATGACTACCAAACCCAGCTAATTAGCCGTTGTCGACCCAGGTGTTGCAACCCCTGGTGATGTGGTTACTAGTAGTCGAACGCCCTTAAAATTTAAGCCAGGTGCCCATTGTCCTGTCTGTTGCGATCGCGTGTATCAACAACGGCAGTTGGGTGCTCACTAATCACGCTACGGGACACACTTATCGCGAGTTGATGCTGATCCCGAGGGACAGTAATCTTACCCTGTGGAGACGCGTGAACTGGCGATTGCTTATGCTCGGAAGTGCGATCACTCAGCGTAACTGGAGCAGCCAAGGGTGAGGGAGGTTACCATGTGTTGGCGGCAGGTATGCGGTTGAACCTGGCTTCCATGTGTGATTGGCTGACGTCTCGGACCACGCGGTTGAGCGATGCCCCAACCGGGGGGGGGGAGGGGGGTCGACAGATTAGGACATGGCAGACACGACCAACAATAGGGGAGGGTGTCGTTACACAAAAAAATAAGGCTCACGCGGTAGCAACCAGTTGCTCTCAAGCCTCCCTCCGCTTTCCTGGACTCTGCCATGGCACCTGACACAGGCTTTTGAGGGGGATAGAGTGCGATAGATGCTGCGCAAGTAACTATCAGTTTAAATCAAATTCGTGTGCAAGTCATCCTCGCTGCGCCTATCCTGTTACGTTGAATATGGTGGACAGCATGGTGGTCGAACTTTCGGCTAATTGCTCGTCATGAACCAATATGAACATCCAATGTGTTCTAAAATCCATCTCTTGGAAAAGATGGAAAGATGTGCATTTGAAAACATGGGGGATAACGTCCGAATGGAGACGGTACAATGCTTCGAGTCTTCTTGTCTGCTGCTGTTGGTAGATAGTGCACCACTTCCATTTATTTGTCCTGCTTACTTGACGCCGAAATTTGTCCATCCGATTGGGTAGTTACAATTTAAAGGACCTGTACCTGATGCTGTTTCTGATTATGGGTTCGAGCGAGAATACGAAATGAATAAACTTCTTGTCCCAGGGGTCAAACAAATGACCATCAAATCGATGTCAAGATCTTGCCTGTTTGACTAGAAATAGGTAGTGTTCCGTTTAGCTCAGTGTGGTTCGAACGACTTCGTATTACGCTTTTTCATCGTCACTAGTGAACTAACGGATCATACTGCGTATTTAAGATCAATATCATACGCAAAGTTGGATTTAAGTTAAAATGAACCTCATAGGTTGAAACCCAATAGTCTACATTCTGTTTAAAAACATTCCCACATCAGTGTGGGGGCGTATTTCAAATCCGAAGTATGACAGCAGTTACCATCCATATGGAATTTGGTGAATGCACACGAACTTCGTTCTTGGTAGCTAATTTTAATGGAAATGTACAGAGGAACCTTAGTCAGAATGCAACCGAATAAGTGCTATTCGCATTTAGCGCTCTCCTATGCATATGTACAGACAATTTCGTTATCCAAGTTAAAAGGTTGAGACGTAAATGTGTATGCTTTATCAATCACTGCCGAGCTCAGCAAATTAAAAACGGTTTTGAGCCACCTCCCTTAAAATAATCGAAAACTCGAGGAAAATAGTCTAACAGCGTCTACTTCGTCTGCCGCTCGTCAGGAAAGTGGAATCTCATCAGACCTTTTCCGACGTAAAAGCTCAAGGGATAGGATCACAGCATAGAGGAGAGACAACAGTGAACCCGACGTAAACGGGAATTTTAATTGAATTGCACCCGGCTCCGTGGACATGAAAAAAAACATGTTGAGGGAAATGAAATTTCCGCATTCCCAGAGAAACTAACGTAACCGGGTTGTCGGGTTTTTAGTGGGCGTTTGTGTTTTAAATTTCGGTGAAAGTGAACGGAAAAAAACTTTTGGAAAATGAAGAAACACATTCCCATTAAATTCACAATATAAATAAACCGAAAATGAACGTAAAGGCCAAACGTCTATGTCCATCGTGGGCAAAATTAAATTGCAATCTCAAAACAACCTTGTTACATTTAATCTACAAAAACTGACTTGATAGGCAAAAAGGTTGAGGCCTAAATTTTTCAGGGCTTTAGATAAGTAACTGAAAGAGAGAATGAAACCAGTAATTATTAAGAGGGTGTTTAAATACTGATACCGAGATTAGCGAATAGTTGGTTCGTCTACTCATATTCAGAGACTGGAGAGTCATGCTCGCACCTCCCATTATATGCCACTGTTCAAAACAAATACACGAAACACCAGAAAATTAATATCCCTCTTTCGGTGAATGCACCTTCTTCTTCTGGGTTACGTCTGGTTTAAATTCATGGCGGAGCATTCTGCACATGAAAGAGGGCTCCGAAACCATAGCTATATCCCTTGCGCCTCTCGAAATAGGAGTTGCTCATCGGCCTATCTCAACAGTCCCACAGCACGTGATGCGGCCAAAAGACCCCATTCCTAATCGGAAGAGGTCAGCCGTCGTCTACCGACTTCAGTGCAGCCGCGGGATATGCAACTATGTTGGAGAAACCGGGCGATAGCTACTAACGCGAATGCACGAGCATCTGTTGGCCGTACGAAGGTTGGATCAAAATTCAGAGGTAGCAACACGTCCTGCTCATATGGGGCATGTCTTTAACGTTGAAGCCGCGGAAATGGTGGATCGAGTTGACGATCACACTTCAAGGCAGATAAATGAAGTCTGGATGTCTACCGACGGCTCAGTCAACCACCACGTTAATCTACCGGCCCCTTACTCGGTTTTAAGAACCTTCCTGTCAGGAGACCGTCACAGCATGGGGCCGTCAAATATCTCCACACCCAAAGGGCATGGGGGTAGACCACGCCACAGTGAAACCCCGGCTGATGCGGCATCACAAGGGGTCAGTCAGTAGGGGGTGACGGCGACCGGGGTGAACCAAACCACGCGGCGGCTGACACAAGCTGACGCGGTAGAACAGGCGATCGGTGGGGGTGACGACACCGGCGACATGAGGGGGACACAGAGCCTAGCCAGTGTTGACAGGCCAGGAGCAATGCGAACAATGGAGGTGCGAGCATGGCTCTCCAGCCTCTGAAGCTGTGTAGACGAACCAACTACTCGAAACGCCAGACAACCAATATCCCTCTCTAAGTGAACGCTCCTTCATCTTCTGACATATCACCCGAGAATCGAATTTTCTCTACTACAGACGTTAGCAGCAGGATATATTGGTTCCAACAAACTTCGAGATGGCTTATCAAGTGCAACCCGACTTTCTCTGACATAGACAACAAACAAAGGCAGACAGCAGTTTGAATTTGCACAGAATGTCATGGCGTAACAGCATGGGTTAGGGTTCAAGGTAAAGAATAATCAGATGAAAGGGAGGAGTAAAGACGTCACGGTTATGAGAAAATCTAAGAATAAAGACGAAAATTAGAGACTGACCACATTTTCTAGCTGCTTGTGTAGGTCATATATATAGGCCGTAAATACGCTGCTTCCAAGTAGCGCAAGGCCCGAGTTGTTCGTGCCCAAACCAGTACTCGGAAAGCTGTCTAAGGCCAACAGCCAGTTAGGCAAACGTTCAACGGTCCTGGTTGCCAATTGCCTTTGCATTCGCCCAATGTATTTGCATCCGCAAGTACACGTGAATTCATAAACACAATTTGGGGTGGCGTTAACGGCAAGGCATCCTTTGGGTGGTTCATTGGCAGGCTTCTATTGGGATTGACAAATATATGTTCAGCTGCATTGTACGTCCTTTTTATGGCCAGCAGAACTGTCCCTTGATCGTGCTTTATGATGTTTTAAGTAAACGTTTTTCATCTGATCCTTGTTATTATGCCGTGACATTTTGTGCAAATTAAAACTGCTGTATGCTTCCTTTCGTTGTTTATTTCATGAAAAGAGGAGTTGTAGCTGATAAGCCGTCGCAAATTTTGTTACAACCCATAAATGCTGCTGTTTGCGCCGGTTTATGTGACTGCTTACTTGGTTCTTCATAACTCACAGGAGGTAAAACTGCGTTTTTAGTCTGTCGAGCAGCAAAAAGCTCAAACACGCTGAAATCACATTCATTCGTCCAGAATACAACTTAATAAATAAAACTTTTAATAATTCATTTCAGGATATGAACCTAATTTCTATGAACTTGTACAAATGTCATTCCATTATTCTTTACGGCATCAGATCTGTAGACTGAATTGATTAAAATGAGCTTTTTTACGATCAAATAGTAACATTTCTAAAAGACATAAATACTGTTGACTTGATTGAGGTTTGTGTTATAATGAGGGACGTTAGTTTACTAATGTGGAACTCCAATCGATGGCTTGAAAGTTTTCAAATCTATTCGGTTTTTTCTTAAATACTGGGCTTAATCACAAGTTTCGGGATATGGGTTGTATAATCCGACCCATTATTACTAAGCGTGACCTTTTTCAACTTGATTTTTATAGTGTGCAGAGGCAGTAGCCAAATAAGTCTCGAATAGGCGTTTTTCGACAATATGCCGTCGTCAGTTAAGTAAACAAAATTTGAATCCTAATCCACTTCAATGGTTTACATTTTAGATCCATTGATCCTGCACTTGATTTGCCCAACTGAATGCCCAGCAACTGTGAATTCAGATGTTCCACGGAAATCCGATAAGACATGTCAGCGGTATGGGAGAAGAGAAGGAGGACATTTTTCATTTGCGCTTTAAACTTAAGGGATTTCCAAATGGTGACTGCCAATGCATTGCTTTCCACCTACTCGGGGACGAATATTGCTATGAAGCTTAACATTTCTGTTGAAAACGACTCACATTTGGAGGAAACAAGCAAACGGAAGTTTTATAAGTACCCGGTGTGGTCACCCTTAACTGTCTCATATATCCAAACGTTAAACAAAAGCTCCACATCACAAGGAGTAATATTTGCACATGTTCGAGACGTATACTTTTTCCCGTCTGCGTTTTCAAAATCCGGAGTGGCCGACGAAATTTGAGTTGAGTTCTACTGGACATCTTCGGAATTGAGAAGAACTTTCCTCCCTACGAAGCTCGAGAAGCCTGAGATGCCGTCTTAAGAGCTTATGCGTGCTGACTAACTTGCCGCGGCTTACAAAATTGCAGGCTGCAGGTTACAAACTACGTTGCTTGCATAAATCCCTGCGCCTATAACATTATATCGCCTCGATGGTTGCTTAATTATGCTGTTCCCGGAAACAGCGAAACAGGAAATTGAGAGTGCGCATGCATGCATCTTTGTTTAATGACCATGAAGCAGCCACTGAGACAAGTAACATTGCGGCTGTCTTGATAAGGCCCAGATAAGACTCAGATGCACAAAGACTATCAGGCAGTGTGCTGACACCGTAGTAGCATCTCAAAGACCGCATGAGTTGCCTTGAATGATCACCAACTGTCAGCCAATCCAGTGACAGAAAATGGGAGTGAGCAGAATGTGTGAGGAAAAGGTTAGCCCCCGACGTTAACATGCATTAGATAACTGCGAACAAGGACAAGTAGCCTTGTCTCAAACCCCCTATTGAAGACTTCACAGGGTTTCGTTAAGTAAAATTGAACTCACCCTGACACCGTACACAAAGATGTTAGTAATATATACGAAAAGTTAACCATTGAAGAAGTTAGGCAAAATACCAGAAAATGAACAGTTATCCTCAGACACAAAAAGTCTACTCAGATACATAATGACTAAGCTTATGTGAAACACTTTTTTTAAAAAAAGTAAAGATTGCTGCAGGTTATTAAAAGACAATAATATACCGAGAGAGCCTAGATGTAAATCCTTCCGTCAGTTTGTTAAGCCATATGCAATTGGTCGTATGTATGCAAGAGAACTTAGCCAGTTGCTGCAGTTAGCAACTGTTAGCAGCTCAGATGCTAAGCAGAAGACGTTGAGGGCAATTTTTATCCCCTACCCGATTTTTTCTACTATCATGCATATTTTAATCATTTACTTAGCAACATAACTGAAGAGAATCAACCAAAGTCGAAATATGCTCGGCAAGTTTATTTTTGAATTTTTTAATGGAAATTTTCGACAACTGTAACCATACCGTTTGGATGAAAGAACGTGAGTACCAGTTTCCAAGTTAACATTTCTACCGATAGTGTAACATATTTTTGATCGAAAACCGTGTCTCCCAGTGGAAGACATGTTTATATGTATTGCATGGTTTGTAACGATAGCGGGATAGCAGCATTTAATTTATTTCGTGGGAAATCTCACCGGCCAATCCTGAGAGACAGCTGAAGACGCTTATGCATGGCCTCCTGTCGTCAGTCAGCCATATCTTATTTCGTTGTCGGAAACACTGAACCTTTGAACAATGCTCAGTAGGCTCAATCTTGTGCAAATTGAGTCATGGGATTTCCTTTATCTATTGCAATCGACAGTAAGAAAAGTCACATGGGAAGATGATCTCTCAACAAAAATTTTGGAATGAAATACGTCTGTACATGAAGCGCTTGCGATGGGCGGACTAAAGTCACTCTGACACGAAGAATTCATGTTGAAAACCCTGTTCAGGACCATGGAAGTTTTTTCATAGCATCTCCATTCTCTTCGATATGATAGTTTCTTTGAGCATGTTCACGTTTACTGTCTAAGGATGAAGATTATCTAGAAACTTGTGCCTCCAAGTGCAGGCGGGCGACAAGGGGCTAAATGAGATAACTTTAGGTCCTTGTCCTTGTTTCCCAATAAAATAATGCCTTCTGACGTAAAACAACAGACTACTGAATGACGCAGTTAAAATTATACAGTATAATTCCATTTAGGAATGGCTATCCTCACAAACCCATCTAGTGTCGCATAATCCAGTAGATTTTCATGTTGGACTAGAGGTCTACAACGTGTTCCGTAAAGGCAATTCTGAAAGTCACTTGTAAATTGTGATGATAACCTTCGACAAAATTCCGTTTGTATTGCAAGAATAAAACATATAAATATGCGAGATGAGCTGGGTATGTCGATTTTTTTTCAATATTGTGCAAAAATACTAAATGATTGTTTTATTTATAAAGAGATTCAACAGTTTTGTGCAAACAACTTCCAGTTACTCAAAAGAAGAATCCGTTATATGATGAAATGCAAGACGAAACCAAGTAATCATTTTTTTTTCTTTGAGCTGATCAAAAATAAGTTTTCTTTTATTTGGATTTTTGCTGATCTACGGCAAGTTAGACTCTTCTAAAGCATTCATTTAATCCCATCTAAACTTATCGTTTTAAATAAAACTAAGCACATTAAAATGAGCTTCAGAACCAGTTTAAGGGGCAACTATAACAGAAGAGAGGTTTAAAAAATGCATATAGCCCGTAGCCGATTTTAAAAATCATAGCAGAATGTATTTCAGCCTGAAAACTAGACTTATATAGCAAATTATGGAAGATTGGTTTATATCTTCGCACTGTCGGCTAACTGCGCATTTAAAAAATTAAAATTCGGAAGTGCGCAAATTAATAATTTTTATTTTGGTGATCGAAAAAGGAAATTATTAAGTAAAAATTCATAAACATATTTTACATGGCATGCCACACATTGGTTGCCGCGCATTGAAATTAGTAAACGATGAGTGGCTGAGTATTAAAGAAATCGTAGATTTCATAT
>WEDG01000033.1:0-5000 GCA_017591395.1 Schistocephalus solidus | reverse complement strand
TATTTACAATTCATGTTCGTGGGATGAACTCTAGACTCTTGTCCTGGGTTTCAAAAAGTCACACTATAATATATAACGAGTACGACTCAATTTTTAATAGTGTGTATTCTTAAACGCATGAATAACTGATCACAAGCATTCACTGAGTCAGTGAAATCTGGTCAGCGTGGAACATACAAAGGATTTCGCTCCGATAAATTTCATACTCGCTACCAGTGAAATTTACGGCAGGTGACATCACTCATGCAACTTATTCTGAAAATTTGATTGAAAAGTTAAGCGCTCAAAATATAGTGTTATTTTTGTTTTTTGAGGCTCATAATGTCTGGTACTAAAGAACGATACATGTAAGTTGCAGTATATTTAAGGAAAACTAACCATATTACGGCAAAATCGGAGGTTGCCAGACATTCAAGAAATTTCCTATGCTATTTAATATAACAGAGCATAGTCCATATTTTTTCTGCATTGTTCTATAAAAGAAAATAATAACAAGTAAAAGATTTTCAAAAATATACTCCTTCTGCTATTGGAAAATGTGATCTTAATTTACTGATGATACAGTCTCCAAAACTAACTACTTTAGAGCTGACAGTCACTATCCCCCCTAGGCAAACGCTCGATGCTCAACTTTATCAGTACCTGCACAGGCCTCAAGCCTACAACGATGAAAGTAATCTGTACGATGCTCAAAAGAAACTGCGAATAAACCACTACGGTTGCCACAACTGTTCATTTTATCATCACTCTGTTCTGGATCCCAATTTATCCCTATTTTAGTTGACTTAGTCAGCCATTCGCAAACTTATCGTTCTGAGACTGGTAAACAGTTTAGGGAGACTCAAAATACATCCATCTGTCCGACCTTTAATCACCACACACTGCCGCAGACATTCTTTGCTTGGGTTTATGCGACTTCAAAAAATTAGTGGTTATAAACCCATAGCGCGAACCGCCTTACCACACCTTACCCCATCCTTGAGCCTACACATCATCAGACAATAAATAAGCCCACCTCACATCACTCATCGCTATCTTCAAGAGCAGTCACCACAAGCAATGAGAAAGCATTTTCTCTGCTTACTCCTGATAAATTATTTGCTTACCAGGTCTTTTTTGGTGCATGCAAACTGTCTCCACCTGATGACTGATAAGCTCTGCCAGTAGAAGGAAATTGGACTGAGTCCAACCCTGGAGATTTCATCCTCAAAAGAATGTCAGCGCAGCTTTCAATCTGCTAAATTTGATGGGCTTGATGCTACTACGATGCGTTTACTCTCATAGCTAGAAAGGTTGCCAACTGATAAGAAAAACCAGAGCATGCAAGCAGTAATGTGTGTGTTTTTAATAAGTGGCTGGTGACCTACGAGTCAATAGTAATGACTTCATGGCACTTTCAATCCGAGGGGATCGGAGTGACAAGTTCTTGCATCTGCCAGACCCAGGTTCACTTTGCACGTCTGGGGTTGTCAAAGGCACGCGTAGACGGGTTGCTTGTCGGCGTCTGCGACGAAGCCCACTTTCAACCCTGCTGCCCACGGCATTGCCAGTCGCCCAAATAAGTAAGGGGGAAATGACGTGTGGCATAGGCTATACGAGTTTGCTATCACTATGAACTAATTCACGACCAAGTCATCATTCTGCGCCGGCCATGCTCACACAGTGGGCATCTTCCTTCAAAAATTTTTAACTTAAATAATATGATGTGAATTACTAAGCTTGTTAATCTTGTCAACAAAAATATACAGACGTCGAAAAATCTGCAACCTATACCCTTCAATTTTCATCCGAAAGTGGATAGAAATAGTTAAGCTAAAATTCACGCAGGAGCATACAAACTGCATATGCGTGCGAAATTCTTCTCGAAACCAGCTAAGCACAAATCAAGTTGGACAAATTGAAGTACTACCAGAAAAATTAATGTTTTAAAATATATAATTTGCGCTTAATTTCACGAAAAATTAATATTTATCAAGATCAAAACAAAAGTGCGCATATTTTTTAATTGGCGCTCAGGCTACGTATTTTTTTAATATACTGATGGCACAGGTACTAGCTGTAAACGTAGACATTGGTGTCTCACCGAGCGTGTGCCACTTTTTGACGTAAATGTGAGTGGTTTGGCTCATAATGGGTCCCTTAGGGTTTCCCATGTGTTTTCGGGCTCACGAACACCAATTTTATCCTACGACAATTACATTTGGCATCTGCCTACTGCAAATGTTTTTCTCCTTATAAACAGGCTAATGATTTTCAATTTTTTACAAAAAGGAATTAAAATACCGATTTAGTTGCATGCAGGTTGCATTTCTGGTGTTAGGTTTCTGGTTGCTACTAGAACTAGGTTCCTGCATGGATTATATTCATATTCAAATGAAGCAGCTGTTTAATTGTTAATTGCCTGCCTGTCTATTCGCGTCATCAGAGGATTCGCGCAATATTATGCGTTTTTTGCCACAAAAGCTGTTACGCAGCTTATGCACAAAATAGCCTATTGTTCTCCTATGTCCGTGGGATTAAAACCTTTTTTCACTGGCAGCATTTATCATGCTTAGCCTGCCATCTGCACCAAAAGGCCACGATCCCAATCGCAAACCCATTGTGTTCTGTCACGATTGCATTTATCATTAATGCATTCACCGAAATACGCGCTGAATGGTAACCATTTTATGCCGATCGGACCTATTCTTCTTTTGGGAAACTGCTGTGACTTCAGAATCAACTGGACAATCTGACGTAGGTCAGTGGTGTAAAAAAACGAACAGAGACCTTTCAGTAACGATCGATATGAGTGAACTGCAAAATAAATTTTTTCTGTTTCAAAATCGTATGCAGTTGCGATTAAAAAAACACATAAGGTTCAAAAATACTTGCATTTTTACTGTTTACTTCATAGACCTGGTGAGCCTAAAGGTGTTTTTGTTTTGTTACAGTTAAAATGATTGCGTATTTTGTCAGAAGACAAGACAAATGGAACACTTTCCCATTAAAGACATTGCCTAATGCATTATTAAGCCAGTCAAAGATCCCGAGGTCCTAAATCTTTAACTTTCATTGACTTTTTGTGTGTCATAAAATCCAAAAGTTCGCACCCAAACCTTAGACCATGCAATGACACAGACATATTTAATTTAAATTAAATTACAGAATTTAATGTGATAAGCATGAAATGGTCTTATCCCTTTGTAATAAAAACAAATTACGGTATAATTCACATATCATTTTTTAGGCTAGGAGACTGTCAAAAGCTGATATGTGTAAAGTGATACAAAATATCATTAGACTGATCGGCGAGAGCAGCTAGAGTAACTAAAGACGAGATGGACAAAAACCAATCTTCCATGACTTGCCTGCGATCAATGTTCGAAAGAAAAAACACCGGTGACTAGACACGGACAATCGGACATCTAATGCAAAGTTTACCTTTGAAAAGGACTCGTGTGAGTTGGCTTGATCGATTTGCGAAGAGGAGGCAAAGAACGCACAGAATGCAAGACTTTTCAATTTGCTGGTACACACAACCGACGAAACTGTTGATGCTGTTTTGATAACAGCAATATGGTGGCTAAAGTCTGTATATTTTTTTGCATCTGTCCTACCGCAGTCTCTGACACAGGTTTAGGTAAACAGTGATGTGAAGACCGGACGGGAGTTTAGAAAAAAGTGCACTGCCTACCCTTCTCGCGAGATTTTTTCGCGAACAGAGTGCTTCAGTGCAGTATTCGGACGCACAAAGCTTCCACTGATATTATAAGTAAGCCAATTTTGCCACAAATGATTCTGAATACTAGTAAAAACGTTGATTTAATGCCTGTAACTAGAGTTTACCTGTGCGCAAGTAAGAAATGTTCGATGAAATCCCTGATGCAGTAGAGAAGTGCTTATAATAGAGTGCAGTAGCATATAAATAATGCATCCACTGTATGCCAGTCTCCTCAGTTCTAGTCGCAAAAATGATGGAATATAGGAAAAAATCGAATAATATTCTGAGAATAAAAATCGAATAAAAATCGAATAATATTCTGAAAAAATCGAATAATATTCTGGCACCCACATCGCCTCAATGAACCGGCGGAGTTTTTGAAAAGAAGTCGTCACAATAGCAAACAAATGTTGCATTGCCAAATATATCCATACGGAGGCAAAGATGCAACAAGGTTAAAAAAGGCATTGCCACAAATGTCTCTCGAAAATATTTTTTAAATCGCTGAGAAAGCATATACCGGAAGAATAGTTCATAATTACAGATCCTCGCCATTTATACTTCCATATATTTATGCATAACACAAAGGAAGCACGTAGTTTTTCTGATGTTGATGAATAATATACGAGTCACATTTGCGAGGCTTTCAACGACTAATTACGGATAGTACCGTTTCAACAGAAATATTTTGAAAACGTCTGCAGTTAATAAAATGAAGATTGAATTGCTTGATCAGTCAAAGCACTGTCCTTCTGCATGCACAAGTGCCTCAGAAAGTTCATATAAGTTGATGTAGGCATACGGCACCCTTTGCATGAAAATACAGGGATATCTCGTTGATTGGCTCAAATCCCCTAGTAATAGCTGGTTTTGTGCGACGAGGGACGGTTCCACGATTTCAAACGTTCGGAATAATAAACACATTGCCTCGATGGTTGAAAGGTTTTATTCTCCTCCTCATCCTCCTAATCCTTCCACGTTACGAATAATATGAATTGTCTCATCTTGTAGGTACTCTTGTTTCCCATAGCCTTTTCTGCACTATGTCACGTCAAGGTCCTCCATCGTAGTATACTACTTAATACTACTTAATACTTAAAAATTATGTTCTTGAAACCACATGGCAAACGCTGGACGACGCACTTAGGAACCGAACCCCTCATTGCTACATCATGTAGCAGCAAAAATATCTGAAAAATACGGATCTAGGCTTTAAGTTAATGAGAAAGAAGAACGTGAGTAATTGTTTGCGCAATTTTGTTTTATAAATAAGGGAGTACATGTAATTGAACGGCGA
>WEDG01000031.1:7500-49464 GCA_017591395.1 Schistocephalus solidus | reverse complement strand
TCTCGAGGCTGTACAGCAGGATGTTATCGGCGTATTCTGTCGAGGCAGAATGGTCGACAACTTGAAGTATCTCAAACCAGAAGGCAGGGAAGACGGGTATATTGATAAGACTTTCATGAGCCAGATGCACTTTCAAAAGACGGATGCACTCTTGCCGGAAGCATATTCCCGGTTCATAAAAAATACAGACAGACTGCCATAAATTGCACTTGTGTTAGCCCTTCCCCGATCTGAACTGCTATCATCCCACAGGCAGAATTTTTTTCTCCTACGTAACATACAGATACGAAAAAAACTAATAATTAAACTATATTCAGGAGGTTTTTTCACTACCAGTCTGATCCTTACTGCATATTTCGTGTAATAATGCCTGTAAATGTCAGTAAGTACAACTATTGTTATGATTGTTATCATTAATATACAGGCATCACCACTAGCGTTCCCACCAGACATGGTCGTAGTCAACAATGGCAGCCGTTTATGTTGTTCCCCATGACATTGACTATATTCTATTTCAACCAACGATGACGCGTATGAAGAAGACCCAGATACATTCATCCCCGTTGTGTATAGCTGTTTTATTTTTAAATTTTGCTATTTCTAAAACTTGGAAGGCAGGATTTTTACTTAAAACAAACTCCTCATTTTGAACACTGTGATATAAGCATACAACCAAAACAAATCTAACATTGTTGTGATACAATATGACTTTATTTTAGGTTTTTTCCTGCGTTCTAAGGATTTTACGGCACCCAAGTAGTGTCCCATCAATAAGCCTTTTTATTTATTTATTTAACTAATTGGATAAAAAGCTCTAAGTGGGGTCCTCATATACAGCTGAGACCCCTATTTTAAGCGGTGTCCTTCAAGGGACCGTGATAGGTCCTTTTTTGTTTTTGCTTTAAATTTATGATATTTCATTCGCAGTTAAACACAATCAGTCTTTTAGTTATAAGGACGATCTTACTTGCGTATATTCCATTCTAAATCTACTACCCAACTATGATTAGAAAAATCCATGCAGACTTGCATGCTGTTTCCGCGTGGAGCTCAACATGAAAAATGGAATTCTCACCTTTTAAGTGTCGTTACATGTACTTTGGGCTGGGCAGATTACCACAACCAGTTATTTTTCAAGGCATCCTTATGACTGAATGTTCCATCGTCAAAGACTGCGGTTAAATCTTCACAAATAATTTTTATCCGTCGCCTCATGCCGATAGAATTGCGACCGAAGCTGCCCAGATTTGTGGATTTACTTCTAATAATTTTTATCTTCCTAAAATTAAATTAAGACTTTATCGAATGTTTGTCCTTGAATATTTTAATATTGACTATACTTGAATGTTGCTGCCCATTCTTTGGTTTAATTACCGAGTCTAGCCGTTCTAAAATTGAAACGGTCCAACGCCATTTTGGTCGGAAACTCTTACCTTCGACACTTTCAACTACCTCCTACTAAAATGGGTGCCAGCCAACTAACCTAAAATTTTTTGGGTTTGGAGACTGGAAGCTGGCTTCTGCCTCCTTTTCCACTTGAATAATATTTCAACTTTTCCCTTAATTCCAGCCCTTAACCCCATTAGTCGTCCTAAAAAACCGACGTAATTCTTCACTGTTTATACCTAATATATCCTCCATGTTTAAACGCTTTCTGTTGTTTGCTTCTAGATATTGCTTTCTTTGGAATATCCTGCCAATGGAGATAAGGTTATCTAATAAGCTGGCTACTTTTAAGCAAAGACTGCATACTTAATTGAACACTGATTCAATTAACCTTGTATTTTCTTCTTCCTTGCTGAGCAGCTTTCTCCATGATCCCGAGAAAGGACTATCGGGAATTTAGAAGTTCGTCTCCGAATTATGTATGCCATCCATCGTTTTCCTACGTACAATGATGTCTTCATTACCCATGCTTCCGTAAAATGATCGCCAAACAATTATGTCAGATTTCCGCGCATATTTTGAAGCACGTCCGTTTCGTTTGCCGATAACTATCATCAGAATCACAACCTGAATACTGAGCTGGGCGGGCCTCAGATTCATCCTCGATTCTTATGCTAACTTGCACCCTTGAGCGCACTATGTTGTCTTATTCTTACTCAATTGCCGGATCTCCCATTATCCTTTCGTACTTCGCTAAGAAGCAACCTACGATGCTGCTTCATATGCCATCTTAGAGCAGTTTTGTTTCTGCTGCATCTCTTTTTCATACCCTCTTCATTTCAACCATCATTCAGAAATATTGACGATTCCAATGGTTCCCTTGGTATTTGCACTTCTCCTCTTTCTTTGTTCCTTGCGAACGGCTACAACCTCATCCGCCATCGCATCTGCCACGCCTTAAGGTGATGGTGCTTGCAGATTTAACCTTCTCCCAGTGTCGAACTTGGCGAAATTTTAAAGATCTTTTCGGATTCCTCTGTCGGTGGTCTGAGAAATCAGCAATTAGAGTATCGTGGTCGCTTCCCTGACATTTTGACCATAACCTTCAGGATCTCTATGGTCCTTTCCTAGTTTGTCCCTTAGCGCATTGATGATGTCCTCGAAGGTTTTTTCTGACTAGCATTCTTAATGGTACTGCTTTTAGCTAGTCGATAGACATTGTGATCACACCTGTGGTTGTGAAAAGGAGCCCCTTTCGTTACATGATTTCTCCCACAATGAAAAGCGTTTTGAACCCTCATATGCTCTCATCAGCATGTCGGTCCAAGCTCACGCGTTTGTTATTCTCCCAGGAGTGTTAGTATTTTTTCGCCTTGAAAACCCACAAACCACGTTCAGCATATGCCTTTTCCATAAAAATGCTAATGAGTTTATTTTTCACTGTCTGCTATTTTATCTAGTTTTTTACCACACTGAGTTATGACATTTGCCATCACAGAGAATCTGACATACTATTCATAAATTAACTGTACACTATTTCACACTCGTTTAAATTTATTTTCTTCCAATGACAGTGCCCTTTCGGGTACTCGAATAAAACATCAATCTATATATCTGATTGCTCTCCATAGAGAAGTGGACTCGCGCATCGGACGAAGATGGAAGGGTTGACGTCCTCTTCAGTATTTCGTGAAGGCATTCGACAGTGTCCCCCACAAACTTCTAATCTATAAATTATCTGAAATTGGAATAAGAGGAATGCTGTTGACTTTGATCACAGAGTTTCTTACGGGAAGCCTGCAAACCATGTGCATCGATGCCTCAAAATCACTTCTACTCCTCTTCTATGTGGTGTCCCCAAGGCTGCGCTTTAGGGCCATTACACTTCCTAGTCTAAATTTATGCCAGTATCGATTACCTGGGTTGCAGTGCCATCCTGATTGTTGACGATGTCCAATTGTGGATATCCATGAGATCTCACACCGACAGGCACGCACTTCATGAGAGTATCAACTGACTTTGCAGCTGGTCTGTCCGTTTGCTCTTAAAATTTGACGTTGGTAAGTGTGTGGTTCTAGGACTCCGTACTAGAAGGACCAGTGAGGAGGTGGATGATTCCTACCAATACCTTCTCGATGGACAGCAAATTTCAAAGGTTGAGGAACAGAAGGACCTCAGTGTTCGAATAAACTCTTCACTTGAACTATCTATACGGTGTCTAAAGGCAGCTAAACGCTGGACAAGGTCTTATTTGCGTTCAGATGGAGATTGTTACAGATTTATAAGAAACTATTCAGAAAACCCAACGGAGAATTCAATCAATCTAACTTGGAGTATGCCGTCTAGGTCTGGTGACCGTGGTTGTAGAAGGATTATCTACAACTGGAACGAGTGCAGGTGGGAACTACGAAGATGGTTAGGAATCGAAGTCACCTGATTCCCAGATGAAGCAGTGTACATTTGTTTGAATTCTAGGACAAGAGTCATCCGCAGGATTGGACGTGTTTTCCCGAAGATGGCTCTTGTCCTTTAACTCAAACAACTGCGCCTCGCTACGTCTGTGAAATTGAAATCAGGTCACTGATACGTGACCCTACTATCTGAATGGCATGCCACTTCGAGAAGCAGAAACACAGAAGGATCTCGATGTTTGGATGACAAACATCCGGAAACCTTCTACGCAATCTTGCTGTTCGCTATCCAGCTGGCATTTAAAGTTTTCAATGAAAACTACTTTTCTAAAGTCTTTGGTACGTTTGTAAGGCCACATCTTGAATATGACATCCAGGCCTGACGTCCGTGGAACCAGCAGGATTACAACCTGCTTGAAAGCGCGCAGTGCGGGTCAAAAAATTAAGTAAGAGTTCAAGGCGAAACTACCATATGATATCCGCCTAAATAACCTAAATCTCTCTACTCTATGTTATAGGCAGTTGCGTGGAGACTTGATACAAACCTTGCGTATCAAGCGTGGCTTGGATTGCACCCTCCTTTGTGATGACATTTCCACCTCGCCACTGTGAATGATCTCCGATGGCATAAATTCAAACTGCCTGTGCCCGTAGGAAGATTGTATGTGAGGAAGTATTTTTTCTCCAACCCTGTCGTGGAACAATGGTCTTACCTACCTGAGACGATTTTTATGTCCCAGTCTGTTGAGGTATTCAAACATCAGTTTGAAAAACCTTACGTTGCAGCAAAACGAGCAATATGTGACTTCTTAACCTTAACTCTACTTATATTCACTTGAGTGTACCTTCTTTAAATTGCTTTTAATTCTTGAGATTTTTATGTGAAAAACGAGGAGTTCAAATGATTAAGCCTATTTCCCTCAAATACACTGAACTGAAGTCACACTGACTGAAATTGTTTTGTTTCCTCACAATTACAGGCAACTTCGCGGTGACCACATCAAAACCTACTGGATTCTCCGAGGCCATTATATATATGTATATTTTTTGAAGGGTTACAGGCATTGCCCTTGATGACCCTATTAATGTTAGGTTATCATTGCATGTGTACAGTCAATATAAAATGTTGTACATTTTAAAATGTTTGAGTCAAAGCATAACATAACTTCAAATGCGTTTTCACAGCCATAAGCGAAACATTGTGGAAGAAAAAGTAGAGCCCGAAAGATTTTAAAAAGGCTGGTTTTAAGAAATCAGGCTGTGACAGTCGTCTTTTGTCAAATACAATGCAATCAAGCCTTCTTTTAAAAATCAATAATGCTTTCAGAGGTAACCATCTCACTTGGTAACGAGTTCCAAGGTCGAACCACTCGTTGGCTGAAACAAAACTTTCTGAGGTTCAATCGCGTGCGTTCGCTATTAACCTTGTAAGGATGACCACGCAGATGAGTTGTGCAGGCAAAGTCGAAGAAATCCTCCGATCTCAGGGTGGAATCATGGCCCCAGATAATCCGGAATGTCCAGAGCAGGCTACACCGTAAGTGCCTGTAGGAAAGAGGAAATAAGTCAAGCTTTTTCAATCTTTCTTGGTACGGTAAAGTCTTAAGACCGTCAACCATCTTCGTTGCGTTCCGTTGCACCTGTTCGAGGAGATCAACATCTTTCTTCATCCACGGTATCCAAGCTGGTACTCCGTAATCTAAATGTGGTCTCACAAAGGCGCCATAGACTTTTCCGAATAGATCAGGGGGGAATATTTTAAACGCACGTCTGATCCAATGTAGTGTACATGTTGCCTTCTGGACTGCTTTCTTACAGTGTTCTGAGGGCATCAAATTCACAGTTGTCCACATGCCCAGATCTTTGTATGTTTCGACCTCTTTTAATGCAGTGCCATTAATAAAGTACTGGTGTCTCAGAGATACTTTTCGACCGGCGCTTAGATGTAGGATCACGCACTTGGATACATTGAACTTAAGTAGCCACTTAGCCGACCAGGCACTTAGTTTGTCGATATTCGATTGTAACCCTTTTGCGTCATCAGCGCAGCTGACTTCAGTCCATATTTTTAATGTCATCTGCAAACATGACAGCTTCACAATCTAGGTCGTTGAGACAGTCGTTCACGTAGATTAGGAAGAGTAGGGGCCCAAAACAGAACCCTGTGGAACACCACTTTCTACTTTTACCCATTCTGAGCTAGAGTTTCCAACAACAACTCTCTGTACTCTGAAAGACAAGAAACTCTTGATCCAATTGAAAAGTTTTCCTTGAATTCCTACGTTCCAAATCTTCTGCAAAAGAAGCCAGTGTGGTACACTATCAAAGGCTTTTTTGAAGTCAAAAAATACAACATCTACTGCATGACCCTTATCTGTGGCCTTTTGTCCATTTCTCGTGCGACTGAAGGGCACTCGTGAGACAGGAACGTCCTGGACGGAAGCCGTGTTGGGCATCGCATAGGATTTGGTTGTTTTCCAGATAGCGCATTAAATGCCTCTTGATAATACGCTCCATTATTTTGCACGCTATGCAAGTTAAACTGACAGGGCGGTAATTTTCACAGTCGAGTCGTGAACCTCCTTTATAGATCGGGGCGATGAATGCGCACTTCCATTCTTCCGGGAGTTTGCTTTCTTCAAAGGACTTTTTGGAATATGATGGACAGTGGTATACACAGTTCGTTAGCAAGTTCTCTTAGGGCTAATGAAGGAATTCTATCCGGCCCAGGCGACTTGGCTGGTTTTTATACGGAGTAATTCGGTTTTAACTACGGTCGGTGAAAAGTCTAGGTCTATGTCCTCTGTTGTGGATGAGGAGGAAATGGAGGAGTAAGGTAAAGGGGGTACACATTGGTTGACAAACTGTTTGAATAGCAGCAAAAATTATTAGGCTCTCTAGTGAAGACGGTCTGGAAGAATTTGGAAAGAAGGGATGCTTTAACCTGGTCATCGGTCTCCAGTTTTCCGTCTGCAGACCTAAGGGCAGGTATCATCTCCTGAATTTCTCTTTGTACTCCCTTATGTAGCCATATAGCATTTTTGGGGTGTTCCAACGATTTTTTTGCAGTATGTTTAGCTCAAACTTCCTCCGCAGCTTAGTAGCCTCACATTTTACAAACGTTGCGTTGCTGCTTATATTCCCGTAAGTGAGCATCGGAGCCGGTTTGTCTGTAACGCCTCCAGAAGCGATTTCTTTTTTTGAAAGAGGCCTGCAAGTCTGAGTTTATCCACTTTGGGCGGTTTGTGGTTGTCTTTTTTCCTGAGAGGACAGTTGAGGTAAACAATCCTTTTTCAATAACGAACTCAATGTCGTCCAATCTTTATTGGTTTCACCATGTAGTTCTGTTTCCCAGGATATCTCTGACAGTTGTCTTCTCATAAGTGAGTAGTCCCCTTCCAAATGTTTCTTACCCAAGTATCGGGTAAATTTGGTTTGGAAAAACAGTGAGTACTCGAAGCACAGCGTCATGTGATCACTTGAACCTAATGGCGGTCGATCCTGTATGTCTAGCACATTTTCCTCATCTCGGGTAAAAAAATCAGGTCAAGACAATTTGACTGTTGTCTTTCTCTCGTCCGTGTTCCAAAGGTGACGTACTGAGAGAGAAGTGTGTCTGTTGCCCATTGTAGTGGTTTGTGGTTGAAGTTATCTGGCATTCCCGGCGCAGTCCATGTTTTCCAGTCAATATCAGGAGCGTTAAAAATCCCCAACAATGAGGACAGCTTTTCTTCTCGCTGGCTTTGTAGAGTTCCGTTATGAGAATGAGATCCTGATCAGAAGTCTGATAAGGCGAACGGTACACAACCGATATCGTCAGTGGTCTAGAATACTTAGCAGATATAGTAATGCTTAAGACTTCCACATCGCGTAATGGAATATGTATGTCAGCCATTGCGGTCAGCTTGCGAGTGACATAAACTATGACTCCTCCTCCTCGACTTGGTCTATCTCTCCTGAAGTGCTGATATCCTCTGAGGGATATTTCGGAATCAGTTATTTTTGCAGTAAGCCACGTTTCAGTGAAAGCCATAACGTCTGGTTTTATTTCGTCAACAACGTTTCTTAGGTCATCCAGCTTGTTGAACAGGCTTTGTACATTTGCGGAGATGACTTTCAATGATCGATTCGTCGGGGAGACCCAGCCTTCATTGTTACAGGTTTTAGCCACAGGAATGACCCATTTATGTGGACTATTTGACCGTCTTTGATTTTTCAGCCGTTTCTCTCCTCTGCCAATTCTCTCCATCAATTCTTTTCCGAAGTTCCCTCATTTTCAGCCGTTCCCTCGGCTCGTAATCCGGCTGAAAAAAACACTTGTTTGTGCGATCCCCGTAAGTTCCTCCTTCTTTCTAACAGAAGTGCTGCCTGGGTTTCATTTTCTAAAAATAATTTTTAGAGGCCTTGGAGATATTCTCATGTCGCGGCTGGGGTCTGCTTTTGCCTAGTCGGAAAGCTTTTTGCACGGTGTAAATTTCCCTTTCTTCAGGACTGCACTAGCATATTCATGAAGAAGATTTAGATCGTGTGTCACTCGTTCCTTCGGAATGCAGGACGTGGATTCTGGGACACCCCGTATTACAATATTTCGTTTACGATTTATGGGTGAGGTCCTAATTTGCCCGCCCACGCTAGGTTGGGAGTTCACAGAGGTGGCGTTACTCGTGGATGCTGGCACGGTGTAAATTTCCCCTTTCTTCAGGACAGCACTACCATGTTCATGAAGAAGATTAAGATCGTGTGTAACTCGTTCCTTCGAAATGCAGGACGTGGATTCTGTGATCCCCCTTTTTACGATATTTCGTTTAAGATTTATGGATGAGGTCCTAATTTGCCCGCCCTCGATAGGGTGGGATTTTACAGAGGTGGCGTTACTCGTGGATGCTGACACTTCAACACGAGAGGGATTTTTGTCCGATGCTGGGATTCTGGGACTTATATTTTTGGATGATATATTACCATTAGTGGGCCATAGAATAAGATCACTTCTGGGAAGGAACATCTGCGGGGTCACTCCTTTAAACTGAAGAGGAAGTGGGTTCATTTGGATGTCTGACAGGTCGCCTTTGCGCAAAGGTTCATTGGAGCATGGAACGGACTAACTGACGAGGTGGTCCTTTCAGAAACTGTTGAAATTTTTAAAATGCAAACCAGATACTCATTTGCTGAGAAACTATTGTACATTTAATGAAGATTGTATCAACAGTGGCAGCTTGCGCCTGGCTTACATATATCGATGACCTTACATTTAAATTTTTCAGATTTAAAGTTGTTATCTTTTATCCTATTGTCATTTTGAATGTAAATAGGGAGCTCAAGAGCAAAACGCCTTCTTCCCTCAATAAGTTGAATTAAAGTGATTTAATACGTTGACCGCTGGATAGCATTGGATGCTTCTTGACATTGAAAGCTTCCCCCCGTAACCCATTTCCAACTTTTGAGTTATCAGTCCAACTAATTCATCATCAACTAGGCTTTTATCCATTATTCAAAAAGAGGAATTTTGTAAAAAGACTGCAAGAATGGCCAACGAAGGAAGTGTTGCGTGGTATATTTCGCAGGGTTCGGGTCACTGAGTACTAGTAATTCCCTCTTTTGATCGCACGAGAGAATAATTTTATAGGCTTGTCCTAAAATCCCTGCAACCTTTAGATTGGCGGATAGATAACTAGCGGACCGATCTTTTAAACTACCTCCTTAAATTCGATGGTATATTTTAGAAAATGTGCGGAACGGTGGAAGCAAAAGAAAATGGTTTGAAAATTATGGCAAGCACACGTTTTAGTATGTCCCCAGAAACCGCCGACAAACGGTCACGAAGAATTGCTGCTTCTTGGCATAGTGAATTTCTAAAACTGATTCCTCCCTTTACTGTGCCAAAAAACCCTATTCCACTCACGAATCTAATCTCTTGTCCCAATCTTTCTTTTAAACTCACTGCAGACGCCCTTGCTGTTTTTTATACGTTTAAGGCTGACCTGGCTGATTTCATTCTCTTGACGCATTCTACTCCCGATGCTCCCATCTCCATCATATTTGATGCCTACAACATTTTGGTCTGTGCGGTTCTTCAGCAGTACCTTGTTGGTCAAACCGAACACTCAGCTTTATGCTCCAGAAAGTTAACACCTGCCCAATCGCATAACAGCACGTTTGGAAGAGAACTTCTTGCTGTATACCTCACCGTCAAACACTTTCCATAATGACTTGAGGGAAGGGATTTCACAGTTTTCACGGATCACAAACCCCTTTACCTTTGCTCTCAAGTCCAATTCCAATAATTTGAACACCTTGGAGATTCTTCAACGAAACTATATCTCACAGTTCATCTCAGACTTCCACCACCTGGACGGGGAGCGCAATCAGGTGCCTGACCCACTTTCCTGGTCCTCCATCGCTCACCGTCAGCTATCTACTGCTTGAATTCAGATAGACTAGTTAACGACCTAATTTAAATTGGCAAGTTACTCCAAAGAAAGCTTTACCTAGAAGCAAAGAAGAGAGAGGGTTTACACGTGAAGGATGCAGGGGAAGGTATAATAAGTGCAGCATTTCTTAGGTTATGAGGAAGACTAACGGGGGTAATAATAGAAAGCTTTGGGAGAGATTAGCTATTATTTAGTCGGAAAAGGAGACAAAAGCCTGCTTCCAATTTCCTGACCCAAAGAAATTTTAGCTTCGAAAGCTGTTATCTTGTTGAGTAGGAAGAAGTTGAAAGAGTCGAAAACAGGAGTTTTTTGTGAAATGTCCTTGGACATTTTCAATTTTTGAACGGCTAGATTCTTTCATTAAACCGAAGGATTGACAGCAAAATTCAAGAAAAGGAAGCACAAAACATACGATAAATGCTTAATTTTATTTCAGGAAGGTAGTAATTATAAGAAATAAGGCCGCAAATCTGAGCAGCCTTGACGGTAATTCTATCGGCATGAGGCAAAAGATCTAATTTATTGGTGTAGCTTAAGCCCAAATCCTTGATGAGGGAAAATTCAATCATAGGGTAAACTTAAAAAATAAGAGGTTGTGGCAGCCTTACAGACCCAAAACTCTTGCAGCGACACGTAGAATATGACAACTCCATTAGCCATGTGGAGCTCCACACCGAAAGGGCGTCTATGTCCGAATGAATTTGTTCTAGGCATCGTGCGGTCGTAGAGTTAGACAAGAAATACACCTATTTGAGGTCATCAGCATAAATAAAAAATTGAGAATGTTTAACTATCGATAAAATATCATTTATATACAGTAAGAACAACAAAGTACCTAATACTATACCTTGAAGGAAACCACTAACGATTGGGGTAGCACTTGAGTATGAGGATCCCACGAACACTTTTTGTTTTCGATCATTTAGGTGTGATCTAATAAAGTCAGTAAGGGGACATTGAAATCCTATAGCTTCTAGTTTAGTTAGAAGTAGTCTATGAGGCACTTTGTTCCAACGATAAACTCGTGTTCGTCACCACCGTCTGACTTCCTGTTGGGATTATCTTGCAAAGTCTTCGTGGTGTGTTTGAGGATCTTAACAACCTGCACTAACTCCGGCAATTCATACGGACTCTCTCCTGAACTCTGCTCTGCCTATAAGTCTCAGAGTCTTATATTTAAAAAAGACCTGATGACCTACGCTCACGTCTATCGTCGATTTGATCGAGTACGCCAGCCATTAGAGCACCCATACGGTGGCCCATTTTGGGCCACCTCCCGAAGGACGAAGACCTTCCGCATGCGATGCGTAACTCTCGAGGAGGCAGTGAGCGTGGATCACCTCAAAGCTGCAGTCCGATACACTGCACCGGACGAGCCCTGTGGCCCCCTACCCCTGATCCCTCACCACCCTCAACCTCTATCCCTCCGTCCTTCATTTTTCATCTTCGTCTAAGTCCGCATCCTCCAACTAAAACTTTCTTTTCATCAACATTCAACCCTTAAGCATCAAGCTACACTCACTCTCCACCATATGCTGCCTGTAAAAACCATTAGCAGTGGATGTAATGAACATTTTCCTGACCGTTTGGTAACTCATGTTTTTAAGACATGAACATTGCCTTTGGCGTCACTGAACGCCGCCTTCGGTCATGCCAGGGGTACTGTGGCAGTCCGTTCACATGCACACCACTTATTTTGTCTTCGCCAGCGGAGACACTGGCTCACGCCATCTGTCTTACGCTCCTGCCGGGACTAACCGAGTCTTGGCACCAGCCTTACGAGTGCTCGATACCAGTCAACGTGCATGATTTCATTAATAAGCTTCAGGCGACAAATGACACCCTGGACTCAAGAAGTCTCAACAGCGGACAGACCCAAGAACAGAACTGAAGAGACATCTAGCAGCAACTGCGTACAAAGCCCCTTATAAGCTCTCTGTGCCAGTAAAGCTGTCCTCCCTTATTCGTCTTCCCTGATTTCTGGTTTGGGAAACCTTCTTGCTGCCGAACGCATGACTTTGAAAATCTCTCCAATTTTATGAAACCATTGGGAATGTGATTTTCCAAGTACCTTGGCCAATAAGAAATCAGTGCATTGACCTGATATAAACGTTTTTATGTGCTCTCCGAAATAACCCCAGACCATGTCAATTCGTGATTACCGTCAGAATTGGTGCATAATGTTGCAACCAATTACCTATTGATTAAATGCAGACATAAACGCCACGCTTCCGAGAAGAATGGATCGTATCGACTGCACATTTGCTCGAAAGAAGATTATAATTACGAACCGAACTAAATATAAGATTAGATTAGCACCATATGCTAGATTGAAAAAAGTAGTTTTTTAGATACGTAAACGTAAGATGAATATTTGTGACGGAAACAACCTCATGAAACAAGGATGACAAAAGCTTCTTAAAAGTTGCCGGAGAGTTTTGTCAGACAATTCGCCTTGACTAATCCTTTCATGTCAAATACCGTTCCAACTGTGAAAAGATTTACTTACCGAGCAGATATTTTGCCCTTCATTTCGAACCAGGAAGGAGTGAAAACCACGATCGGAAGATTTGCCATCCCTTTTCTTTATCCTTTACACTTTCCACAATCACTCTCTATGTGGTTCACTCCATAGCAGCCTTCAAACAGTCAGTCCCAAAATGATTGGAGGCATGTCCTAGTCCGCCCATAGTCAAGAACGCAGTGAAGTGACCATCGGTTATCAACTGTCATGCCAGAACTATGCATGCAGTATACAGGCCCACCAATCACTTTAGTCAGCAATGCTGCAATTTGTAGGATGGCATCCACTTTTCACTTTAATTTACTTTAAGGAAGATAATACCCATAGAATATAATTACGTATGCTTATTAGATGCGCATACAGAGTGGCAGTTGCCAAGGCTATCGTTCTAGACATAAGTAACAAATTTGACCCAGTGAAACCTCAATTGTTTACAAACAATATTTAAGACAAAAACCTAGTTACAGTCATAATTATTTAACTAAGGAATTTTCTTGAGTATAAGAAAATTTCCTAGGTGGTTCGAGACCTAACATAGAATTTCCCTTCCGGGTGCTCAAACAAAAGTATCTATTTACCTAACGCGTTGCCTGGAATGTCAGTTATGACGGGGTTCCACAAGAGCTTGTGTCTCCTAACTTCATTTTCTTATGTCTATTTTTGGCCAGAAGCTGAGACGGTTTTAGTCATGAGGCGCCACCTTCTTTTGATGCAATTTAACTTTCTGTTTGAATCAGAACGTGGCTCAGATAGCAGTAAAGTAAGTAGTAATTTTAATTGTAGACCTATAGGCAGGACTATCAGCTGCTAGAGATGCAATCGTACCTCTGCATTTTCCATGTCTGTGTCTCGATTTACGTTGTAAGCATTGCAATTTTACGTTCATAGGCCTAAAATATCAGGAATTGCAGTAAATGAGAGGCTCCATGGTTTAAACAAATTCGGCTCTATCTTCTGAGTTATAGGCAGTTGCGCGGAGACTTGATACAAACCTTCCGTATCGTGCGTGGCATGGATTGCGCCCTCCCATGTGATGACTTTTTCCAACTTGCCACTACGAAAAATCTCCGAGGTAATCCATTCAAACTAAGTGTGCCCCAAGTAAGATTGGATGTAAGGAAGTATTTTTTCACCAACCGTGTCGTGGAACCGTGGAATAACCTACCTGAGGCGATTTTTATGTCCCAGTCTGTGTATACATTCAAACATCGGCTTGGCATACATATGTTACAGCACCACGAAGACTATGTGACTATTTAATCTAGCTCTTGAAAGTGAAACCTTTCCCAGTGTATGGAAGGAATCGCACATTCTACCTATCCACAAGCACGGTCAATCTACGTCATTTGACGATTTTCGGCCAATCAAAACACTTTCCGAAGCTTCGAAAATCCTGGAGACCTTGATAAAAGATAAGATGATGTATCATTTAACTGAGAATAACCTATTGAGTGCAGCCCAGCATGGGTTCCTCAAAACAAGGTCTTTTGACACATGTCAGCTCTCTTTCTTTGTTCATGTTCTACAATCTAGGGATAATGGCTTTGCATTTTACATAGTCTATTTCGATTTCACCAAGGCCTTCGATCGTGTTGATCATGCCCTTCTTCTCCTGAAACTCTCCTCTTTCGGTATATGTGGTAAACTTCTGAGCTTGATATCTTCTTACCTGAGCTCTCGTACACAACATGTTAAGATCTGCAATGCTATCTCAAACTCGGCACATGTAAGGAGTGGAGTTATTCAGGGTAGTGTGCTAGGCCCGCTTTTATTTGGTCTTTTTGTCAATGATGTGCCTGGCTTATTTCGAAATGGTAGGCCCTTTATGTATGCCGACGATTTAAAAGTTGCCTATCGATACAAGCCGGCAGATTGCGACACCATGCTTGATCTATTAAAAAATGATCTCGAGGCCTTTGCCCAGTGGTGCTGCACATGGCGCCTTTCCCTTTCTTGGCACAAATGTTCTGTTATGGTTGTCGATGACAACCATCAGCCTCATCTAAGCATAGGTGGCCACGATATAAATGTACCTGGTGTTGTTAAGGACCTGGGCATATCATATTCCAACGGTCTCAATCTTTCAGAGCATTGAGCCCTGATTGTCTCTAAAGCACGCAGAACTGCTGGGTTTATCCTCCGAAATTTTAAAACTATTGATATTAGACTCCGCCTTTATAAAATGTACGTTAGACCTTGCCTGGAATACTGCTCGTTACTATTTAGCCTTCTGCGCACTAGCGAACGGAAGAAAATAGAATCGGTCCAGCACTTCTTCACGAAAATAATCATATCGTTGGAGAACCGTAATCTGTCGTATCAAGAACGCTGTGGGCTTCTAAAAATTGATTCCTTATGGTTTCGCCGAGTGCAGAACGGACTCTGTTTGCTGTTTAAGCTTTTGAATAGTCGTACATTTAATCCCCTTACCACTGTGAGGCAGCTTGACCATCCTCGGCGCAGCAGTCATCGCAATGTCTTTTTATTTCTACCATTAGCTCGCACCGTTAAGTATCGACGGTTATTTTTGGTAAACGCCATGGCCATGTGGAATAAACTTCCCCATAATATAAAAATCAAACGGAGTTTTTCTTTGTTTAAGATAACTATTACTAGTTTTTTGCATTCAGAACAGTTTCCAAGAATTCTGGGCACCGACACGGTAGAATCTGTTTTCCTGTCCGGCGGAGTAGGCGGCATCTGAACCAGATCCCAGGTGTTACCTTGAGGGATACGGCACCGTCTCTGCAGCCTGCACCCGCTGACTTCTTCGGCAGACAGTGAGCAACCGTACACGGATGCTTTCTTGCCTGGGGCAGAATCCCGGTTCCTAGCAAAGACAGAGAGACTGCATACAGACTGCAATTGTGTTAGCCCTTCCCTGATCTGAATTGCTATCATCATTACAGGCGGCAGTTTTTTCTCCTGAATAACATAAAGATAGGAAAAACATTTATACTGATATATATTCAGGAGTTTTTTTTTCACTGCCAGCCTCTACCCACTGAATATTTCATCTGACAATGCCTGTAAACCGGCATTAAATACAACTATTATTAACTACTTAACCTTAACATTATTAGTGTACCACGTAAACCTGCCTGCATTCACTTGACTGTTACTTCTTTAATTTGCTTCTTATTCTTGCTTCTTTTATGTAACAAATAGGGATTTCAAAGGCGTAAGCCTATTTTCCTCAAATACACTGAACTGAACCAATCCATAATCTGGGTTTTCAGTATGTTTAAATCAGCTCTACTTCCTTTCGCGCCATAAACCCCAAATAGCGCTGACTTCGAGGCTAGGATGTATTCCGGGCAGGGCATTATGTTTAACGATTTCCAGCTGGAGCAACAGTCTTTCAGGGAACTCAATCGCCACGAAAAGAGCCTTGGTCTTCTTACTGAAAAATTCGTTCAGCTATTGAAGGAGGCCCCCTGACGGGATACTCGATTTAAAATTGGTAGATTTTGTTTACAGGGTTGAACAACTGGTAGGCTGCTGACTTTTTAGCCGTCCGTCAAAAACGTCGAATTTATGACATAACGAATGTCTTGGAAGGTATAGGACTTATTGAGAAGCGTACCAAAAACAGTATCCAATGGAAGTAAGTTGGTTGTACGCATTTGCACACCTGGTTATACCCAGTACAATCCGCATCATCTATTTATCTTTCCGATACTTTTATTGCAATTTTTGTATATAAGTGGCTGGGTTTCATGGTGGTGCAATTAAGTTAGCAAACGACAAATTTTTATACTCAGTGGCTTCTGTTATGATGGTATTGCGTCCTCATTAACTTTCAGCGGACATGTACAAGAAGATTAAATCCGCTTTATAGAAGTTTTTCTAATTATAACTTTAAGGAGTCGAGATTTTCGGTTTAGTTTTTTCAATAGACTTTCTAACCGATGACTAAATAAGAGGCGCTTACCTCATGTACAGCATTCCTGCCTTTGCCAAAAATAATGTGAGTATTTTGAGATGAGTAATCGAAAGAAAATTGTGCACGAATTTCACATTTGGTTTGTGATCGCAATTTAATATATTCGGTCAAAAACATCCTGACAACTTTCCTTTTTGACGTCTATCATTTGTCGTTCGCGACCTCACAGGGGTTTACTTCGCCATTTTATTGTAAGCTTAAGGAAGTAGTGTTTTCTGTCGTCCAACGTGGGCTCCTCGTATACCGCGTCTTCCTTAACATTCCCTCTACAGTGGGTAACCATGAGAGCCATGGTAAACCCTTTGTAGTGAGTGACTGTTCGAGACTTAAATGATGGCTTTATTGCTGACAACACGGCCAAGGTCGGGCGCTCGTGTGAGCAGTTCGAGCACGTCAACGAGACACCTGGGCAGGACGGTATACCCGCTGAAATCAAGTTTTGTTTGGTGAATGGCATCCTGGCCCCATGAAGGGATTAAATAAGCGTGGAGACGAAGTCATTCCTGATGACTGGGGCTCGGGCATCCTTGTACCTGTCCACGAGAATGAAGATAAGAGAAGACGAGGACTACCACGGCGTAAGTTTCATCGACGTTGCTGCGAAGATTTTGGCTATTGTGCTTAAGCGATTTGCAGACCGTGCGTGACTAGGACGATACCCAAGCAAGCCGGATTTCGTGCTGAGTGTGGATATGTGGACCCAATATTCACCCCCTAGGCACATCCTTGAATTCCGCGACAGCTACAAATAACGTATGGCCGTCTATTTTGTTGAATTTACCGCTGCATTCTATCCAGTCCATCATGAATCCCTATGGCGGATAAGGGCACTAAGTAGTGTACCACAACAAATAATCGCCATGATCACGACATATTACCGTTCCACCACACCGCGAGTTCTGGTCCATAACAATCCCAACCGTTCGGTATTCGGTCTGGCGTTCGACAGGGTTGTGCTTAGTCGCTTTTGCTAATAAATTGGTTCTCAGGAAGGCCCTACATGAAGAGGATGATTTTGAACTTGCACCCGGATACCGGCTGACTAATATAGACTACTCCAATGATATCGCCTTACTAGCTTCAAGCTTTGACGATCTGCAGTCTGTGCTACCATGGGTGAATGAAGTCGCTAAATCAGTCGGTTTGTCTATAAACGCTGGGAAGACCAGTGTTTTCATACTGCATTCTTGACCAGGAGGCACCTCTCGAAATTGATGGCTGTCAGCTTGAATTAGACAGTTTCAAATACCTCTGACGAAGCTGCTGCTGACGACATTGTTTCTCTAGTCGATGCTGATCGTTGTGCTTTCTCTAGCCTTAAAAAGTATCAATAAATCTGACGGGACATTTCCATCGCTACGAAAATTCGCGTGTACCATGAATCCGTCCAGTCTGTCCTCTGGATGCGAATACTGAGATATGCGCGTGGGAGATGAGCGAAAACTGGCGGTCACTTATTGAGGACCATTCTTAGAGCAAAGTACACCGATTTCATCTCTTATGAGACTGTCCACATTTTCTGCGCAAAATCGCAAGGATACTCCAGACCATCCGAGAAAGACTACCGAAGTGGCTTGGACACATTCGTCGTTGCTCACCTCACGAGCTCAATGTTACTTCTTCGATCCGGCACGGTTCCCCAATCGGAGGCGTCGAAGAGGGGTTTAGCTCGAAACAGTTCGTGAAGACATGGAAGTGGTTCTCGGATCTCTTGTATTCGCCCTCCGTCGTTGGTGAAAAGAGTGGATTGAACGGTCCCGGGCTGATGCTGCGGTTCGTTCGGCCTGGTTAGGAAAAACCCGTAACATCACCGAGGCCGGCTAGATTACAGCCATACCAAGTAAAAGTAAGTACACTATTCAAGTAGCGCTAAAACTGGAAACCCAGCAGTCTGAATTTTAACCCCTGATACGATCATGCCCTCAAACAGATTAGGAGGACCTTTAAAATCCTCAGTCTTTCCATTATTTAGGAGTCAGTATACAAAGTACTTTGTGCCCAATATACGGTCGTTGCTGTGACCGATTATCCGAACGCATTCTGCCCTTCTCAGCTGTCGGCCTCTACGAGTCCTATCATGGTTTCCTTCCGTGCAACTTATTCTTGTGTCGAATGGACGCGTAAGTAGAGACTTCATTTTATTCACATTTTAGAGGCGGAAGCGCTGCTACCAACGGCCCCGATATACAAGCCCGGCTAGATGAATTGCAAGCTGAAGTAGAATACCTCGAAAATCTTGAGAAGAAGGTCGATGAGCACCGGTCAAAAGTCCTGCAATCCCTTCAAAACGTTCAGGAAGACTTGGATAATCGAAAGTACTCTTATGTCACACATCAAGACCTAATGAACGTGTTCCACGACCGAACGTTACTGGTAGTCCGAGCTCCTGAGGGCACAAACCTCGACACGCCAATTCCGAACAACCCTCTGGAGCAACCTGCGCACTCACTTTTCGCACTTAAAAGGTCCTATAAAGTAAGCACAGACCACGCATTTAAATCTTCCACTAAAATGGTCAAAAACTGAGCCGCGGGACGATGTAAAAACCCTAATGCGCACAAGTCGGCATAGCCTTATTTTTGTCCTGTTGTCTTTTCACTTGTTCGTTCGTTGATCTCCTTGCCTCTTGAATAACATTGTGTGCCATTTCAAGGTCGAGCGCGAAACGACACTTTAACCGCATCATATATAGGCAGCGTAACACCTGTCCATAAGCAGATGAAACTTGTTATAATCTGTGATGCTTATGAGTTCCAACCACTTCCCCAAAGAATACTTGGAAATGTAAAAACAGCCGTAATTTCTCGCCAAAACAGTCGAGGCACTGGCTTCTCGAATCGATTGCAAGCAATCTTCTTTGTTCCCAGGCGTCTACGACTTTGCTTGTTCATGGAACATCGTGCAACGCCCACAAGGATACTGCATGTTGAAAATATGCTTACCATCCTTTTTAATAACTGCTCGCCGGTTAAACCTTATAATTGACCCTGCATTTTAATTTTTTTAAGATACACTTGAAAAGCCCTTCAACAGCTGTAGAAGTCCTGCTCGTTAATCCCGATGACAGTGCAGAGAAAGCGCGCATTTTCCCGGTCGGGGTATCTGGGTTCGACCTCAGTGGCGCCCGCCGAACAGGGCGGTCAGGTAAGACGGCGACCGATCCTACTTAAATCACACCTTAACCAAATTTCATGCGTTTTTTCATTTAGCAGATGAACACCCCGGAGCTCTGAACCCTCTTCTACCCCTAAGTCCGCCGCCAACTGATCGGGATTTCACGTACAACCTTGAAGAGACAGAAGGCCTGTGCGATCTCTTTGATGTGCAAACGCCCCAGAGATGTGCAGATACGACGTCGTCAAACTAGGTCATTATTTCACATTGCTTATTTTATACCAACTATATCCATCTTTGTAAGAACGTGTATTCTCTACTAAAGGCCATTTTTATTCAATCGCAATTTAATAGACAATGGGAGGCTGTTGTGTAGGAAGCAAATTAAATCGCATCTTCAGGGTTACTCGTTGTTCAGAGAACTTGTCGTCTGGCGAGTAGCGTGCCGGGTGAGCACACTGGGTTGGCCTGCCTTCGGGATCGACGTACTGAAAATAGTTGGGAAATCTGATATAGCTCCACCGACATCGAACATATGTGGCATTTCAAGAAAGTTTTTCGATATGCAAGTGTTGATAGAAAAATACAGAAGCCCTTGACGGTTGATTCTATACTTGATTTATCTCAAATCACTGAATTTGCCACATGAATCAAGCTCTTAAGCGGCGAATTTGTTGCTACTACTTGTAGTTGCCAAGATTATGGTTCCCGATCGCAACAGAAATCCGTTGATAAACGGACTGATAAATAAGCATATTATGACGGAAAGTCGACCACACAGTATGGTATGCAGACGAGACTTGATTGAAAGCATACAAAATGAGTACTCCTGGAAATAAATTGGCACCATTTGACGATACAAGGCGCTAATGGTAAGTCCTTCGCTAACAGTCACTTCAAAGATGCTTCCACTGTTGAGTGCGTTTTTCACCGTCTGTTTCAGTCGTCAAGAGATTTAGATACAAAGTGGGCCAAGTGATAACTAGAAACAACAAGGTGGTCAAATAAACACCTTGGGTAGCGTGGCTTGCTAACATATTATGGACCCGAATGACATTCGTCGGGAAAACACCCCGCAATCACGCTATACAGTCATCCCTGCAACTAGAAAACCTCTGATGCGTAAGAGGAATTGTCTCACACTGCCATCGCATCAAGGCAACGCCACCAGCCAAACAAAACCGAGGTCTTCTCGTGCGGCGGTGACCCGCACGATGCATTGAGATTGCAGCCTGAAGCAGAGAAGAACCATATTAAAAACGCCTGGATTCATGAGCGTATACGTAGTACAGCCGTCACTGCTCTTAATTGTGAATTCGGCTAGGCGTGTAACTAAGGTACCAGATATTCAGTACCGGTTTCGCCGGCTAGTTGTCTATTTTTGTACGGCGACTTAGCTTTAAGATGCACAACGCGCAAACTGGAGTTATCGGGCTCGAACAAAAACACCCAGTCCTGGCTTGCCCCTGCGTAACACGGCCGTGGCGAAGGGTCGATTATTGAGGTCTCGCGGTCAACGGACTATTTTTCGAAGGCCTTCCGAGTGGCATCGTTCGTGACCTGTTCATCCTACAGAGGTGTCACTGTTTGGCACGAACGAGTAAACACGGCTTATTTAGTAACGTGGCCTACCAAAAGCTGACTGCTGGGTAGTGGAGGCGAGGGCGAACTACGGTGCAGTGAGGTTTCACCGTAAATGTTCGATGTCGGGTCATTACAACGACCGGATGCTCTGGCTTTCACCGAGCTATCCTAGAAACGTCCCCTGACCTGCCGCAGGGGCACTTTATGGGAGCGTTTGCTGTGGACGACTTTCAGTTTATTTTGAAGCTGAAACCGCAATGAAGACGTGCGCAGGCCGTGGAGTTCAACCCACAGAATGCACTTACATTTTTCAGTATTTAAGCTACAAAACACCGATCGGGTGAACCCTTGAACAACGCAGTCTTCTGCATTGAACGCACAGACTTCGAAACACCTGAAATCGGGTGCCTGGCCAAAGGGTACTGTACAAGTAGTCATCATACCGGTAAATAGTCCAGTGTCATTGAATCATGACCGTGGAGCCCATCGATTCCAGTGAACACTAGCATAGTTAAAAGCTTTTGTATGTAAATGAAATTGTGTGGACACATAAGACCACTCGTTTTATCAATCAGAGGCTGGTTCTGCGGCTTCCATGTGGCAGAGGCAATTGAGACAGTTACCGCGAAGAAGAGCATTCATCAGGATAAATAGTTGCCAAATTGATGCAGTGAAGTTCCTGCTTGGTTAGCGAGTACCTATTCGTTGAGTAATCCGTCTAGAACGTATCATTTCCAAATGCCCACGAGGTTCACTTTATACAGACCGGGTAACCTGCATGTAGACCAATGGCCACTTCCGCAATCTTCTCAGGTTTAAGTCTATCATTGTGGTCAATTCATTGGCCAACAAATGGTGGTGTTCTGTATTTGCACAGCCATGAGTGTCCATTTAAGTGAAAACTAGGGGCATTTGACCAATGCTGCTCGAGGACCACCCATTGAGGGGGAGAACTCAAAAGCTGGCTCGACACAGTTCGAGACATGGAAGTGGTTCATGGCCTCGATATTCGGTTTCCGATGTTTGAGAAGGGATTGCGCCAAGCTGTCTAAAGCCACTGCCGCAAGTCGTTACGCGTAGAGGCCAGCTAAGTCAGGCATGATCGCAGCTGTACCAATTAACATTACTGTAACCAGTTTCACATTAAAACGTACCCTACGTCTATGAACCGCTTGACCGTAAGCGGTGGATGACAAAAGGCAACATTAAAATAGCTAAGTGTTAAACAAAGTAACAAACGGCTGTGTAAGACAAAATGAGATCGAGATTGCTTTTATTGAACGCACGGCGGTTAATCGAGCTGACAAATAGGACGAGAAAAACCATCAGGCAACAGGTACTACCAAATGTCCAAACGAACACGGCTCCATCACATTTGAAATAAAAAAATAAGATGCAACACTGAGACCAAGTTTTGGCAAGATGGTAAACCAGCACCACCAGCCTGCTTGTTGGTCTAGCTTCCATGTGCGCAGCGCTTTCCGTGGTGAACACGGGCTGGTTAGCTTTAAAATAAACGAGTATGCGTTTGATTCGTAACTAAGCCCATGGGGACCGTTTGGGCATGGCCGACCAACTATCCTAGGGCAATCTGAGTTCAATTTGGATAGTGATGTCGGTAACGAGACGCCATCAATAAGGCTATTCTCGCCACTGCTGTCGAGCCAAAGGGACACAGGGGATAAAGATCAAGAAGCTGAGGCTGTGTTGAGTTAACGAACCCAAATGAGGTACAAGTTATTCAATAGCAAATATCCAGTGAGTTAAATCGACAACACAAAGCAGGGTAAATTATTAGACGAATACTGTGCTGAAAAAAGATTGCTATACATCCAACCCAACAATCGTCGACTGGGAACGTTTAGGAGGAGCGCGAACGAACCGATTCTGTCATAGCCGTAGTGAAATTTTGCCACCAAGCGTTTAGTGAGAGGCTAGAGGAAATCTGCCGCGTCAAATCCTACGCGTTAATGCCAATGAGAAACGACAATGATCGTGAAACAAAATTTTGCTACAAATGTGACGGGACGTAAGGCTAGAAACTGCACAGTTTCCATACGTGTGGTCAACGGCCCTGTTGATGTGCAATCCGTCATATTTTGCAGTAAGGGACATCCAAATAAGTGGGAAAAGTGTACCATTACGATCACACATGCAAGTAGTAAAAGATTCCATCGGCTGCGAAAGGGCAGCTAGGACGGAGAGGCCATGCATGATCTTGAATAGCGCAGGGCGCCTGAAGACCCAAGTGTTGGAGGTTGAGAGGGGAAGCCAACTTTACACGGGCAGGCAACTGATTTGCCTTATAACTATAAAATTTCCACGAGTTCAGTTCTTTAAAAAAGCGAACGAGCAATTGCTCATTGCATAAACGCTACTACATGCATGGGCTCCGAAGGGAAAAGCATAAAAGATACGATTCACTAGTTCGGAAGCAAAAGCATAAATAGAACAGACAGGAAACAAATACCTTCATTGTGTAGACACGTGTCCCATTATCGTCCAGATAGTAGCGGAGTAGCATGGTGAAAAGCACAAATGGCAGAATCACAAAACTCGCACGCCTTCTTGAACTAGTTAAAACAAGTCGGACTACACTACAGACTTCTCTGCTCACACGAATATTTTGCTTCAGTTTCGGTAAGCCTCCACACGATTCACAACCTAACTCTACACCCAGAAAGTGAGCAAATGAGACAAAATGAAGAGTTGATGGACGGTAATGCAAGAGAGCAGGCCTGGATAAATATAAAGGAACGCAACCGAAACCAAAATGCACAACACTTTAATGACCGGTAAATGAATGCTTGATTTGAAGATGCAAAACACTGCATTTACTGTCTTATGTACCCAAAAACTTTCAGAAATTACACGATTTATTGGGAGAATATCGAGGCTCTAAGACATAAAACAATGTTCTTGACAGGGGACTATGGAAATGGTATATCAAATAGTTTGATTAAAAATTTGTTATTTTTTCGCCTGCATATAGGTTGACCATGATATGTTTATTATTGAGAGGTTTTAGTGGCTTTTGTTATATGACGCGGCTCTGATTTTTCCGTGAGTTATTGTCGTTGGATAATGGAGCAAACTTACATTATGTAGAGGATTTTGGCAGATTTGAACAATTCCTTTGACCCACTTGTGAAAAACTTGGCGGCCTCAATAGGATTGTAACCCACGCCACCAAGGGGAAGGCTTAAGTACAGCCAACGCTCTAACGCGGGTAACTTAACCCAAGTGTGATTAAACTCACGGCGCCCGGTGGGGCCTCGTAGCTCAGTTGGCTAGAGTGCTGGCTGTACCAAAGCCTTCCCCTTGCTGGCGTTGGTTCGAATCCCACCGAGACCACTGAGGCCACCGAGTATTTCACGGGTGGGTCAAAGGTCGTCAACATAGCGTGAGCACGATATGTCACGTTGTGACCTGAAAACTGATCCAATTGTTCTTTAAATTCTATCGTGTGTGGAAGCCATTGCCATTTGGGAGAAGAACAATCTAGTGGGTGATGGGTATTATCTAAAAAGTAGGGTTCTGCTTACTTGTCTACGTCCAGTTTCGGTTGTTTGAGATTTTGTAGTTCTCTGCTTTGACGGTAAAAAATATCATCTGCTTACGCAGCAATCGCAAGTCTTTTTGTTTGTGTCCAGCCACTTGCTTCTGAGCCTGCCTCTGGTCTTCTTGACTCTGTCTTGAAACCGAGCACATATATGTGCGGGAGGAGGGTGCCATCGCTCTAGTGGGAGTCTACTATTACTTACAAATAACACACGCACAGGCCACTGCCCATGCACCAACATGCTGTGGAGCACATGGAGGACCTCATCGAAATCGACGATTGAACTGACGTCCAACCGCTGTAGCGTTCCCATGGAGACGAAAAGTACTCTTCACATCGTGAATCGGGTGTTGATTTTAGAAAGCGCACCAGTTCGGTTCAGTTTATTAAAGGAAATATAGGCGAATGACTTCGAATCCCGTATTGGTTACAAAGGGGTCTAAAACGCACCGATGTCTAATGAAAATTCAAAAAGAACTCGCTTACATGCAAAAAGTAACCGTTGGTTAGTCGAAAACAACCAATCTAAAAAAACTATCCACTTATTGTGAGTAGTATAACTACATGCGATTGCACATTTAATACTTATTTTGGCACACAGCTGGGGAGAGAGAAGCTTAATTCGCGACGAGTTGGCACTTGAATGGTTTCACACAGTAGGAGTAAACAATATTCACAGGCAGAATGTTTCAGACTGCAGATACAAATAGTATATATATTTGTCGACAGTGAACATGCAAGGGCAAAAGAGGTACACAGTAGCGGATCGAGCAGAAAGGGAAAAAAATCTTGATCGTCCTTTAAGTTATGATCAGGAGAAAAAAATTCAGCCAATTGAATGATTACAGTTTGGGACGGAGAATGGTTGACACAGGTGCACCGTGTAGTCACTCTTCCTTCAGTTTTATAGATCCGCTATGCTGCACCAGGCAAAGGTATGGCTGCGAACGGTTGCTCACTGGTAACTGAGGAATAAGCCAATTATCGACTTCAAAGCCATCACATTTGCCCTAAGCATAAAGCTTGGCCCAGGGTTCAGAGTACGCGAATACCACCAAAACAGAAACGGGATTCGACCGAGTTGGCATCTAAAATTCGTGAGAGGTGCCCTGAATGTAAAAAATAGTAATAGCTCTCTTTAACAAAGGATAACTTTTTGGAATTTTTAATATTTTTGGGTGGTTTATTCGAGATTACAATGACGTCTACAGAAAAAACTGGCGGTATCTAACTGTGCGTATCAGAGGAAGAAATAAAATACATATCGTTGACTGATGCGCTGAGAGTGGTCAAGTTGCCTCAGAGTAGTGAAGGGTTTGAAGGTAAGACTGCTTAAAAGTTTCTACAGTAAAAATATTCCCTTCTGTAATCTGTGAAGCCACAACGGGTCGAGGTTAGCAAGCTCACAGCGTTTCTGATAGAAGAGGTTTCGGTGTTCTGAAGAGAACACCTTTAAGTAAATAAATACTAAACCGATTGTACCTTCTTCAGTTCTCTAGCACGCAGAAGGCTAAATGGAAACGAGGTGTATGTCAGAGAGGTCTGATGTACATTTTATAAAGGCTGGTTCTCAAATAGACGGTTTTAAAATTTCTGAGAATAAGCCCACTAGTTCAGCGTGCTTTCGAGACAATCAGGGCACAGTGGTTTGACAGATTAAGACCACTAGTATACGATATGCCCTGATCCTTTATAATTCCATCGCCATTTAGGTCGTGATAGTTTATCCAGAGCTGACGCCGATGTTTGCGCCAACAACCATGACGTTGTCTATGTGCCAAAAAGGGACAGGTAGGATGTGCAAAATCACTGAGAGAAAACCTGACCATCATTTTTAAGAACTCAAGCACGATGCATTGATCATCCTAGAGACTCTCTCTCAAAGCCCGCTGGTAGCCTTACAGCAGCTAGTAGCAGGCTAGGCAAATTAATATTGCTGGCAAAGACAGGGAGATTGGACGGAGCACTTCTGGTTTATTAGCCGTCGTCAAGCAGTCATTGACAAAAACAGGTAGTGCATACTCCTAGGATTGAACCCGCAAACCTTTCATAAGAAGAGCAACGCCCTAACCGTTGTGCAACGTGCTCGTTACCTTGCCGGTTTAGATAGGAAATATGGACTTCATTCGTTTATGAACACTTGGCAATCACTAGAGAAACCCATGCCTCAATTTTGATAGAAATGGCTAGGCAGATAAATATTGACAGCAAAGACAATGGAAAGCGGAATGGCAATTTCTGGTTTATTAACCGACGTCAGCCAGTCATTCACACCCAAGAATGTGCAGTGACCTGGATCGAAACCGCGACCCATTCATCAAAAGTCAAACGCTCTAAAGATTTGAACACTGGCTCGTTTTCTTGGTGGTTAAGATGATCGGTTTTTGACTTGAATTTGATTATGAACGCTCATCGTTTGCTTATGGAACACTTAAACTCAACTGTGCAATAAGGCACACTCTCTAACCCCACAGGAGCTGCAATTTATCTAGAAGTATGCAAGGCTGATGAATATTGCCGACGAAGATAAGGGTGAATGGAATGGCCATTAATGGATTATTATCCGTCATAAGCCACTTATCCCCAGCCACAGAAGGTGAAGGGGCGGAATGATGAACCCGCAACACTATAATCAGAAGTGCAAACCTCTAATCATTAGGCAACGGGTTCGTTATCTTGCCGATTTAAATAGGGAATATCGATTGCATCCACTGATGAACGCTCAACGATCGCAAGCGGAATTCACAATGTACACTCTGCCTTCGGACAAAAACACACGCCAAGCCGTCAGCCTATAATGTCCTAGAAGTAGAATAGGCAGATTAATATTGCCGGCATAGAGAACGGTGAGTGCAATGGCTACTTCAAGCTTATAAGCCGTCGTCAGCCAGTCATACCAACAATAGGTTTTGAAGCGCCCTGGGATCGAAACCACAACCCATTCATCAGAAGTCAAACGCTCCAAAGATTTAACAACTGGTTCGATGTCTTGGAGGTTTAGATAAAAAATATTGACTGAAATTTGTTTACGGACACTCATCGTCAGCTAATGGAACACATTAAGTCAACTGTGCAATGAGGCTCACTCTCGAATCCCGCAGCAGCTGCAATTTCATCTAGAAGTATGCAAGGCTGATGAATACTGCTGACAAAGACAAGGTCTTTGGTATGGCCATTTGCGGCTTATTATCTGTCGACGGCCATTTATCCACATATCCGGATGGTGAACGGTCATGAGTATGAACCCGCAACGCTATTAACAAAAGTACAACGCTCTAGTAATTGGGCAATGGGTTCGTTGTCTTGCCGATTTAAATCGGGAATATTGACTTGCATTTGCTGATGAACGCTCTCTGTTCGCTAGCAGAAGTCACCAATTTCGCTGTACCTTGAGACAAAAACACGAGCCACGCCATCAGCCTTAAATATGCTAGATGTAGGCTAGGCTGATGGATTTTGTCGCAATAGACAAGGAAGGAAGAGTGTACTTGGCCGTCATCAGCCAGTCATACCAACCCCAGGTTTTGCAGTGACCTGGGATCAAAACGGCGACCGATTGGTTAGAAGTCTGGTGCTCTAAAACATTATCCACTGGCTCATAGTTGTGGCGGTTTAGAAAAGAAATATGGATTTCAATAAATTTACAAATGCTCATCGTTAATTAATGGAACACATTATTCAACTTTGAACTGAGGCTCATTTTTCGATACCACGGCAGCTGATAATTTGCTAGCAGAAGGTTAGGCTGATGAAAGTTTCTGACAAATGCAAGGGTTTCTTGAATGGCCATTTATGGCTTATTATCCGCTTTCAACCACTAATCCACAACTCACGATCGTGAAAGGGAAGTGCTACAAACCCCCAACATTATTATCACACATGCAACGCTATAATAATTAGGAACCAGTTTTGTTCTCTTGGGGATTTGAATCGGGAATATTTACTCGTATTCGCTGATTAACGCTTACAAATCGCTGGTGGAATTCAGAATTTTCGCTGTGCTTTGAGACAAAAACTAAAGTGAAGCCAACAGCATTAAATGTGCCAGAAGTAGGCTAGGTAGATGAATATTGCGGGTATATGCAAGGGTGAGATCAATGGCAATTTCAGGCTTTTTAGCCGTCATCATCTATTTATACTTACACCAGGGATCGAATTAGCGTCCCATACATCACAAGTCAAATGCTCTGAACAGTTGTTCACTGGCTCGTTGTCTTTATGGTTAAGATCAGAAATATCGACTTGAATTAATTTACAAATTCTCATCGTTAATTAATGGAACAGATTAAGTCAACTGTGCAGTGGGGCTCACTCTCGAAACCCCAGCAGCTGATAATTTGCTAGCAGTAGGCTAGGCTGATGAAAATTTCCGACAAATGCAAGGGTTTCTTGAATGGCCATTTATGTCTTATTATCCATCGTCAGAAACTTATGCCCAATAACAGATGGTTAATTTTCAGTGCTACGAATACGCAAAATTATTCTCAAAGTGCAACGCTCTAATCATTGGGCAACGGACTCGTTGTCTTGACGATTTAAATCGGGAATACCCACATGCTTTAGCTGATGAAAACCCAGCGATCGCTAGCGGATTTCACAATTTTTGCTGTGCCTTGAATCAAAAACTCAAGCCAAGCCATCAGCCTTAAATATGCCTGAAGTAGGCTTTGCCGATGAATATTGCCGGCAGACACAAGGGTGAGTGAAATGGCCATTTAAGAATTGTTAGCTGTCGTTAGCCCGTCACAACACCACCAGGTTATGCAGCGCCCTGGGATCGAAACCGCAACCCATTGACCAAAATTTGGAAGCTCTAAATAATTGTCCACTCTCTCACTGTTTTTGGGTTTAGATAAGAAATATTGACTTGAATTTGCTTATGAACCCTCACCGTTAAAATTGGTACACTCTTATTTAATTGTGCAATGAGACTCACACTCAAAATCCCAGTAGCTGATAATTTGCTAGCAGTAGGCTAGGCTGATAAATATTGCCGATAAAAACCAGGGTTTCTGGAATGGCAATTGATAGCTTATTATCCGTCATCAGACACTTATCCACAATCACTGATGGTAAAAGTTCAGTGGGAGAAACCAGCAACGCTATTATCGGAAGTGCAACGGTCTCATCATTGGGCAATGGGTTTGTTGTCTTGACGATTCAAATCGGGAATATCAATATGCTTTCGCTGACGAAAGCTGAGCGATCACTATTGGAATGCGTAAATTTCGCTGTGACTTGAGAAAAAAACTTAAGCCCTACCATCAGCCTTAAATGCACTAGAAGTAGGCTTAGCCGATGAATATTGCCGGCATACACAAGGGTGAGTGAAATGTCCATTTCAAAAGTATCAGCCATCGTCAGCCCATCACTAGAACACCAGGTTATGCAGCGCTCTGTGATCGAAACCACAACCCATTCACCAGAATTCAGACGCTCTAAATAGTTGTCCACTGGCTCATTGCTTGGTGATTTTGATAAAAAAATATTGACTTGAATTTGTTTAAGCTTGCTCCTCGTAAGTTAATAGAACACATTATTAAACTGTGCAATGAGGATCACTCTCAAAACCCCAGCAGCTGATAATTTGCTTGCAGTTGGCTATTCTAATGAATATTGCCAATAAAGGTAAGTGTTTCTTGAATGGCCATTTATTGCTTAGCTTCCGTTGAAAGCCACTTATCCCCAACCACAGATGTTGTATGTTCAGGGCTGCGAACACGCAAAGCTATTATCAGATGCGCAACGCTCCAATTATAGGGCAACGGGTTCGTGGTCTTGACGATGGAAATCAGGCATATCCACATGCTTAAGCTGATGAACGCTCAACGATTCCTATGAACTTTACAATTTTCCCTGTGCTTGGGGCAAAAACTCAAGCAAAGCCAGCAGCCTTAAATGTGCTAGTAGTTGGCTAGGCCGATGAATATTGCTGGCATAGACATGGGTGAGTGCAATGATCATTTTAAGGTTATTGGCCGTCTCCAGACAGTCATACCAACGCCAGGTTGTGCAGCGCCCTGGGATCGAATCCGCGACCACGTGGACAGAAGTGAAACGCTCTTAATATTTTTCACTGGCTCGTTTTCTTGGTGGTTTACATTAGAAAAATTGGCTTTTATTTGTTTACGGACACTCATCGTCAGCTAATGGAACACATTAAGTCAACTGTGCAATGAGCCTCACTCTCGAAACCGCAGCAACTAATAATTTGCTAGCAGTAGGCTAGGCTTATGAATAATGCTGACAAAGACAAGGGTTATTGGAATGGCCATTTGTGGCTTATTATCCGTAGTCAGCCATTTATGCCCAACCACAGATTTTGAAAGGGACAGTGCTACGAACCCTGAACACTATTATCAAAATTGTAACACTAATCATTGGGCACTGCGTTCGTTGCCTTGCCGAGTTACATCAGGAATATCGACTTGATTTTGGTGATAAACGCTCTCCAATCACTAGAAGAATTCACAATTTTCGCTGTGCCTTGGTACAAACACTAAAGCCAAGCCGCCAGCGGTAAATATGCTAGAAAAAGTCTTGGCAGATTAATATTGCCGGCATAGTGAATGGTGGGTGCAATGGACGGTTCAGTCTTTTCAGCCGTCATCAGCCAGTCTTACCAACAGTAGGTTGTGCAGCGCCCTGGGATTGAATCAGCAACCCATTCAACAGAAGTTGGGTACTCTGAATAGTTGTTAATTGGCTAATTGTTTTGCCATTTTAGATCAGCAATATTGATTGGAATTAGTTTACAAATGCTCATCGTTAGTTAATGGAACACATTAAGTCAACTGCGCAATGAGGCTCACTCTCGAACCACGCAGCAGCTGCAATTTATCTAGAAGTATGCAAGCCTGATGAATACTGCCGACAAAGACAAGGTCTCTGGTATGACCATTTGCGGCTTATTATCTGTCGACAGCCACTTATCCACATATCCGGATGGTGAACGGTCATGAGTATGAACCCGCAACGCTATTAACAGAAGTACAACGCTCTAATAATTGGGCAATGGGTTCGTTGTCTTGCCGATTTAAATCGGGAATATTGACTTGCATTTGCTGATGAACGCTCTCTGTTCGCTAGCGGATGTCACCAATTTCGCTGTGCCTTGAGACAAAAACACAAGCCACGCCATCAGCCTTAAATATGCTAGATGTAGGCTAGGCTGATGGATATTGCCGCAATAGACAAGGAAGAGTGTACTTGGCCGTCATCAGCCAGTCATACCAACCCCAGGTTTTGCAGCGACCTGGGATCAAAACGGCGACCGATTGGTTAGAAGTCTGGTGCTCTAAAACGTTATCCACTGGCTCATAGTTGTGGCGGTTTAGAAAAGAAATATGGATTTCAATAAATTTACAAATGCTCATCGTTAATTAATGGAACACATTATTCAACTTTGAACTGGGGCTCATTTTTCGAAACCACGGCAGCTGATAATTTGCTAGCAGAAGGTTAGGCTGATGAAAGTTTCTGACAAATGCAAGGGTTTCTTGAATGGCCATTTATGGCTTATTATACATCGTTAGCCACTTATCCTCCTCTAGAGATGATGAATATGCAGCGGTGTGAACCCGCAACTCTATTATCAGATGTGCAACGCTTAAATCATGTGGCAAGGAGTTCGGTGTCCTGACGATTTAAATCGGGAATATCGATATGCTTTCGCTGACGAAGGCTGAGTGATCGCTAGCAAAATTTACAATTTTCACTGTGCCTTGAGGCAAACACTCAGGCCAAGCCATCAGCCTTTAATGTGCTAGAAGTAGGCTAGGCCAATTAATATTGCCAGCATAGACAAGGGTGAGTGCATTTGGCCATCGGCAGCTAATCATACGAATCCCAGGTTGTGCAGCGACCTGGGATCGAATCCGCATCCCATTAATCAGTAGTTGGATGCTCTTAAAAGTTGTCCACTGGCTCATTGTCATGGCGGTTTAGATCAGAAATATTGACTTCAATTAATTTTCAGTTCAGTTTTCAGTGTATTTGAGTAAAATAGGCTTAGGCCTTTGAAATCCCTATTTGTTGCATACAAATAGCAAGAATAAGAAGCAATGTGAAGAAATTACAGTCCAGTGAATTCAGGCAGATTTAGATGGTACACTGATATTGTTAAGGTTAAGTAGTCCCATAGTCTTCGTGGTGCTGCAGCATATGTACGTCAAGCCAATGTTTGAATGTATCCACAGACTGGGACATAACAATCGCCTGAGGTAGGTTATTCCATGGTTCCAAGACTCGGTTGGTGAAAAAATACTTCCTCACATCCAATCTTACTTGGGGCACACTTTGTTTGAATGGATGACATCGGAGATTATTCATAGTGGCCAGTTGGAAAACGTCATCACATAGGAGGGCGCAATCCATGTCACGCACGATACGGAAGGTTTGTTTCAAGTCTCCGCGCAACTGCCTATATCTCAGAGGATAGAGCTTTAGGTTATTTAGACAAATTTTATATGGCAGTTCACCTTGACCTCTTAGTAAGTTTGTGGCTCACCGCTGTACCCTTTCGAGCATGTTGTAGTCATGTTGGGTCCACGGTCGCCAGGCTTGGATCGCATATTCAAGATGTGGCCTTACAAACGTATCAAAGACTTGACAAAAGCAGTCTTCATCGAAAACTTTAAATGCCCGCTTGATAGCGTACAGCATTGAATTGGCGGATTTAGGTGCATTGCAACATTGCGTAGAAGGCTTCAGGTTGTCTTTCATAAAAACTCCAAGATACTTCTGTGTGTGTGCTTCTTGGAATGGAAAACCGTTCAAATTGTAAGGTCGCATAGCAGTGACCTGATTTCGATTTCCCAGACGTAGCAGGGTGCATTTGTTTGAGTTGATGGACAAGAGCCATTTGCGGGACCACTCGTCCAATCGACGGAGATTTTCTTGGAAATCGTCTCCATCGGCAGCATTGTGGATAACTTTCCAGATTTTTATATCGTCCGCAAACATAGCAAAGTTACAGTCTAATTCCTATACCAGACATATATTGTAAGAAACAATGCTACTCTCCTCCCCCCAAGTCTGACCTCTAAAAAAACCAGACATATATTGTAAAAAACAATGCTACTCACTGTTTGCCAATACTATGTTAGTAGTGGTAAATTTACACGTGCTAAATAGGGTTTTCAAAGGCATTGCCTATTATCCTCACCAAATAAACTGAAAACTGAAACTATACACAATCATTTATGAACAAGAGAAATAGGATCGGTCCAAGAACTGAACCTTGTGAGACTCCACTCTCAATGACTGTGCGCTTTGATCGCGATCCGCCTACACAGACCACTTGGGAACGACCAACGAGAAAATTCGTGATCAACGTAAGAAGTTTGCCTCAGATACCAAAAATTCTCAACTTGTAAAGGAGACGCTGGTACGAATCACTATCAAAAGCCTTCTGGAAATCAATGTAGGCCACATGCACAGTGTCTTTCGTGTCAAGTGCTTTGTCCAGCTTTGCATCGTATAAAGTAAGTTCGTAACACACGATCTTCCCCTACGAAAGCCGTATTATGCAGTTGATAAGAGGTTATGGGTTTCTTAATAAATCATCAATAACTTTTTGACAACCTTGTCCATAACCTTGCAACAGATTGAGGTTAGGATAAAAGGCCTGTAGTGTGTTGCAAATGCGCGACTCCCACTTTTGTGAAGCGGTGTGATGTGGGCTGTTTTCCAGTCGGTAGGAAGAATCCCCGTATCGAACGATTGCTGGCACAGAAAGGATAGCGGTTTCGCCAGGTCTCGAGCAAGTTCGAGGTGTAGCTTTTCTGAAATCTCGTCGGGGCCAGGGGATTTGCATCCCTTTAAACGTTTTAGTTCTTCAAAGACCGCCTCTTCTTAAAAGAGCATATCCTGAATAATTAGCGCTCCCTAGTCTCGTAACTAGATGGAATAAAAACAGTTTCTCTGGTGAAAAACGACTGAAAGGACTGGGAAAAGCGTTCAGCTTTGTTTTTATTTTCTGATATCTCGAAACCGTCATCGTTTCTCAGAACAGGAATCGGGTTCCTGTTACGTGTGCTGTTTCTTACATAGCTGTAAAGCAATTTGGGATTGTGAACTGCTCTCTGGAGCAAATCCCTTTCGTTATGCCGTCGGCTTTCTAAAAGATCAAGCTTTTTACCTTGTTACTTTGAGTTTTGTATGTTTGCAAGGCAAAATTTTAATTGGATTGACAACATTTATTCCAAAGCCTTCCTTTACTGTTAATCTCTCTTTTTAGATCCCTTGTTAACCCCTGTTGTCTGTTAATTATCCTAAGTTGTGATGGCAGACAGTGGCATTTTATTAGATTAAACAAACACTTCTTAAATAAATTCCAGTCCCCAGTGACATTCCTGGCGAAGCGAAGATCCCAGTCTATTCGTGATGCCTCAGCCCTCATCTTGCAATAGTCTCCTCGCCATAGATTGGGCCTGGTTTAATTTATTGCAGATGGCATGTTCACTTCGACCAAGTGGAGGTAGGCAGCGTACCTCGTCTATACTGTCAGGATCTTTAGTGTAGACGAGATCTAAACAACTAGCCTGTTGTCCTTCACGTGCTCTCATTGGAACAAATACATGTTGTCTGAAAAGAGCTTCAAGTTTTGTATTAAACAGACGATGATCGAAGGAGAACTTTGAGCTCTGCGCCTGCAGATCGTTCCATCGAATGCTGGGTGCATTAAAGTCACCCATGAGAACAACATGAGGTCGACTACTAATCTCCTTTATGTTCTCCAACAAGCAATTATCAGCGTCGGTGTCTGTCCCCGGTGGTCGGTAGAGAGTCATGACTTCAAAGGACTGCGATCCACGCGTTTTTATTTTCAGCCAAACAGCCACAATACCATTGCTAATCTTCTCCGTCATTTCACACACTGTGAAATTGATTTTAACATACATCGCAACTCCTTCTTCCTGGCGGTGGGTGCGGTCTCTCCTGAACAGCTGGTACCCGGATAAGGCTACTTTAAAATCGCTGATGTTCTGTGACAGCCATGTTTCTGTGATTGCTATAATATCGGGAGACAGAACGGCTACCTGAATCCTCAGTTCGTCGAGCTTCGAAAACCGACTTTGGGCATTGGTATACAGAAATTTAAGTTTGCAGTAGAGCCAAATTCCGTTTGTCTCGAGTTTGCCAACGCTAATTTGCTGCTGCCATCATGAGCATTGGCTGGTTCCAGAGCAATGTTGCAATTCTCTGTATCATGCGTCCCCTGTAAATCACCAGATTGTTCTCTCCAGCTGCAAGTCTCCTCAAGTCTCCCCAGCAGCTAATAATTTGCTTGCAGTTGGCTTTTCTAACAAAAATTGCCAATAAAAGTAAGCGTTTCTTGAGTGGTCATTTTTGACTTAGTATCCGTCGTAAGCCACTTATACCCAACCACAGATTGTGAATGTTCAGTGGTAAGAATCGTCAACACTGTTGTCAAAAGTGAAAAGCTCTAATCATTGGGCAACGGGTTCCTGGTCTTGCCAATTTAAATCGGGAATATCGACCTGCATTCGCTGACGAAAGCTCAACGGTCAAGTGGAACCCACAAAAGTCGCTGTGCCTTGAGACAAATACTCAAGCCAAGACATCAGCCTATAATGTGCTAGTCGTAGGCTAGGCCGATGAATATTGCCAGCATAGACATGGGTGTGTGCAATGACCATTTTTGAGTGATTGGCCGTCTCTTGCCAGTAATACCAACGCCATGTTTTGCAGACCCCTGGCATCGAATTCGCGACCACGTGAAAAGAAGTGGAACGCTCTTAATAGTTTTAACCGGCTCGTTGTCTTGGCAGTTTTCATTAGTAATATTGGCTTGAATTTTTTTACGAACTCTCATCTTTAAGTAATGGAACACATTCAGTCAACTGTGCAATGAGGCTCACTCGTGACAACCTTGAACCTGATAATTTGCTAGAAGTAGGATAGGCTGATGAATTTTACCGATACAGATAAAGTGTTCTGGGATGGCGATTTACGGTTTATTATCCATCGTCAGCCACTTATCCCCAAACACAGATGGTGAATGTTCAGTGGTAAGAACCCTCAATACTGTTATCAAAAGTGAAAAGCTCTTATAATTAAGCAACGGGATTCCTGGTCTTGTCAATTTAAATCGGGAATATCGACTTGCATTCGCTGACAAACGCTCAACGATCGCTAGTGGAACCGACAATTTTCGATGTGCCTTGAGACAAAAACTCAAGCCAAGCCATCAGCCTCAAATGGGCTAGTCGTAGGCTAGGCCGATGAATATTGCCGGCATAGACATGGGTGAGTTCAATGACCATTTAAGGGATATTGGCCGTCTTCAGCCATACATACCAACACCATGTTTTGCAGACCCCTGGCATCGAATTCGCGACCACGGGAAAAAGAAAAAGGAACGCTCTTAATAGTTTTAACTGGCTCGTTGTCTTGGCGGTTTACATTAGAAATATTAGCTTTTATTTGTTTTCGAACGCTCATTGTTAGCTAATGGAACACTTTAAGTCAACTGTGCGATGAGGCTCACTCGTGACAACCCAGAACGTGAAAATTTGCTAGCCGTAGGATAGGCTGATGAATATTGCCGATAAAGTCAAGGTGTTCTGGAATGGCCATTAACGGTTTATTATCCATCGTCAGCCACTAATCCCCAACCACAGATGGTGAATGTTCAGTGGTACGAACCCTCAACACTATTATCTGAAGTACAAAGCTCTAATCATTAGGCAACGAGTTCGTTGTCTAACTGATTTAAATCGGGAATATCGACCTGCATTCGCTGATTTACGCTCACTGATCACTAATGGAATTCACAAATTGTACTGTGGCTTGAAACAAAATCTCAAGCCGCGCCATCAGCCTTAACTGTGCTAGACGTAGGCTAGACAAAAAATAATGCTGGCATAGACACTGATGAGTTCAATGGCAATTTACGGCTTATTAGCAGTCATCAGCCCGTCACAACAAACCCAGATTGTTCAGTGCCCCATGATCGAAACCGTGACCCATTCAGCAGAAGTTGAACGCTCTAAAGATTTTGCCACTGGCTCGTTGTTTTGGCGGTTTAGATCATAAATATTGACTTAAATTCGCTTACAAACGCTTACCGTTACATAATGGTACACTCTAATTATACTGTGCATTAAGGCTAACACTCGAAACTCCAGCTGCTGACAATTTGCTAGCAGTAGGGAAGGTTGATAAATATTGCCGGTAAGGAAATGGTTTCTGGAATGTTAATTGATGGCTTATTATCCGTCCTCAGCCACTTATCCACAACTCAAGATGGTTACTGTTCAGTCGGAGGAACCAACAACGCTATTATCAGAAGTTCAACGATCTAATCATTTGGCAATGGGTTCGTTGTCTTGACGATTCAAATCGGGAATATTGATATCTTTAGCTGACGAAAGCTGAGCGATCACTTTTGGAAATTATAATTTTCGCTGTGCCTTGTGACAAATATCAAGCCAAACCATCAGCCTCAAATGTGCTAGCAGTAGGCTTAGCCGATGAATGTTGCCGGCATAGACATGGGTGAGGGCCATGACCATTTCAGGGTTATTGACCGTCTCCAGCCAGTCATACCAAGGCCAGGTTGTGCAGCTCTCTGGGATCGAAATCGCGGCCCATTCATCAGAAGTCGAACGCTCTAAAGATTTGGCCACTGGCTCGTTTTCTTGACGGTTTAGATCAGAAATATTAACTAGAATTTGTTTACGAACATTCGTCGTTTGCTATTTTAACACATTAAGTCAACTGTGCAATGAGGCTCACTCGTGACAACCTTGAACCTGATAATTTGCTAGAAGTAGGATAGGCTGATGAATTTTACCGATACAGATAAAGTGTTCTGGGATGGCGATTTACGGTTTATTATCCATCGTCAGCCACTTATCCCCAAACACAGATGGTGAATGTTCAGTGGTAAGAACCCTCAATACTGTTATCAAAAGTGAAAAGCTCTTATAATTAAGCAACGGGATTCCTGGTCTTGTCAATTTAAATCGGGAATATCGACTTGCATTCGCTGACAAACGCTCAACGATCGCTAGTGGAACCGACAATTTTCGATGTGCCTTGAGACAAAAACTCAAGCCAAGCCATCAGCCTCAAATGGGCTAGTCGTAGGCTAGGCCGATGAATATTGCCGGCATAGACATGGGTGAGTTCAATGACCATTTAAGGGATATTGGCCGTCTTCAGCCATACATACCAACACCATGTTTTGCAGACCCCTGGCATCGAATTCGCGACCACGGGAAAAGAAAAGGAACGCTCTTAATAGTTTTAACTGGCTCGTTGTCTTGGCGGTTTACATTAGAAATATTAGCTTTTATTTGTTTTCGAACGCTCATTGTTAGCTAATGGAACACTTTAAGTCAACTGTGCGATGAGGCTCACTCGTGACAACCCAGAACGTGAAAATTTGCTAGCCGTAGGATAGGCTGATGAATATTGCCGATAAAGTCAAGGTGTTCTGGAATGGCCATTAACGGTTTATTATCCATCGTCAGCCACTAATCCCCAACCACAGATGGTGAATGTTCAGTGGTACGAACCCTCAACACTATTATCTGAAGTACAAAGCTCTAATCATTAGGCAACGAGTTCGTTGTCTTACTGATTTAAATCGGGAATATCGACCTGCATTCGCTGATTTACGCTCACTGATCACTAAAGGAATTCACAAATTGTACTGTGGCTTGAAACAAAATCTCAAGCCGCGCCATCAGCCTTAACTGTGCTAGACGTAGGCTAGACAAAAAAATAATGCTGGCATAGACACTGATGAGTTCAATGGCAATTTACGGCTTATTAGCAGTCATCAGCCCGTCACAACAAACCCAGATTGTTCAGTGCCCCATGATCGAAACCGTGACCCATTCAGCAGAAGTTGAACGCTCTAAAGATTTTGCCACTGGCTCGTTGTTTTGGCGGTTTAGATCATAAATATTGACTTAAATTCGCTTACAAACGCTTACCGTTACATAATGGTACACTCTAATTATACTGTGCATTAAGGCTAACACTCGAAACTCCAGCTGCTGACAATTTGCTAGCAGTAGGGTAGGTTGATAAATATTGCCGATAAGGAAAATGGTTTCTGGAATGTTAATTGATGGCTTATTATCCGTCCTCAGCCACTTATCCACAACTCAAGATGGTTACTGTTCAGTCGGAGGAACCAACAACGCTATTATCAGAAGTTCAACGATCTAATCATTTGGCAATGGGTTCGTTGTCTTGACGATTCAAATCGGGAATATTGATATCTTTAGCTGACGAAAGCTGAGCGATCACTTTTGGAAATTATAATTTTCGCTGTGCCTTGTGACAAATATCAAGCCAAACCATCAGCCTCAAATGTGCTAGCAGTAGGCTTAGCCGATGAATGTTGCCGGCATAGACATGGGTGAGGGCCATGACCATTTCAGGGTTATTGACCGTCTCCAGCCAGTCATACCAAGGCCAGGTTGTGCAGCTCTCTGGGATCGAAATCGCGGCCCATTCATCAGAAGTCGAACGCTCTAAAGATTTGGCCACTGGCTCGTTTTCTTGACGGTTTAGATCAGAAATATTAACTAGAATTTGTTTACGAACATTCGTCGTTTGCTATTTTAACACATTAAGTCAACTGTGCAATGAGGCTCACTCATGAAACCACAGACGCTGATTATTTGCTAGCAGTAGGCTAGGCTGATGAATATTACCGATAAGGAAAAGATGTTCTGGAATCGCCAATCGCTATCGGAGTTCACAATTCTCGTTGTGAATTGTAACAAAACTAAAGGCAAGCCATCAGATTAAATGGGTTGGCAAAGAGTACGACGACGATGATGATGGTGATGCGGATGATGATGATGATGACGATGCTGGTGATGATAAAATTATGATAGAGATGTTAGAGATAATAATCATTATGCTGATGCTGATAATGATTTTGATGTAAATAATGTTGATGATAATGGACATGATGCTGATAATGATGATGCTGCAGATGGTAGTGATAATTATGATGACGAATATGATGATGAAATTTATGCCAATGTGGATTATGTTGAGGATGACGATTGTGCTGATGTTGCTGATGATGGTATGACGATGGAGACAATGCTGATAATAATAATAATAATAATAATAATAATAATAATAATAATAATAATTATTATTATTATTATTATTATTATGATCGAGATAAGGATGAAGTTGAGGATGATGCTGTTGACGATGCTGGTGATGATGATGAAGATGTTAGTGATGGTTATAATGATTTTGAAGAAAATGATTTTGATTATGATGATGCTGCTGGTAGCAATGATAATGATCATGATGACGCTGACGAGTATGCTGCTGATGAAGATGCTGGTGATGAAGATTTTGACGAAGATGAGGATCATGATGTTGGAGATGGTGGTGATGATAATGATGCAGGTGATGTAAATTATGATGGCGATGAAGGTAATAAGGGTAATTATGGAGTTGCTGATGATGATAATAATGAGGACGAAGGAAAGGACGAGCATGAAGATGACGATGATGATGCAGATTATGACAAGAATTATGGAAATGATGAGCAGGATTTTAGAGCTGATGACGGAGGTAAGGAAGATGAAAATGCGGATAATGGAGATGTTGCAGATGATGATAATGATGATGCTGATGATACTTACGATGATCGAGATGCTGTTGAGAATGTTGATGATGACGATGATACCGACTATGATGCTGTTGATAACAATAAGGAAGCTGATAATGATTATGACTGTCATAACGATTCTGCTACTGCTGCTGCTGATGCTGATGATGGATATGATAATGACGATGATGATGCTGATGACGATGGAGATGATGATGATGATGATGCAGCTGATGATGCTAATGACCATAGTGATGACGATAATGATGATGGCGATGATGGATACGGTGACGACAATGGTAACGATGATGATGGATATGATGCTGATGACGACGCTGGTGATGATGATGAAGAGGAGGATGATGCTGTTGGAGATGATGAT
>WEDG01000031.1:0-2500 GCA_017591395.1 Schistocephalus solidus | reverse complement strand
CTAATTTCACCACCAAATGACTCAGCTTACCATTTCACCTTAATTTTGTACTAATTAATTTTACTTAATTTAATTACTAATTTAATTAATTTCACTTTACTCTTACTTAATTTAATTAATTTTACCTTAATTTTACTCAATTACTACCTTTCATTTTACTTAATTTTACTTAATTTTACTTCATTTTTACTTTAATATTTATGATGATGATGATGCTGCTGCCGATGGAATGATCATGATGATTTATGTATTTCTAGATGACGATGACATACGAATAACAATAATAATAACAATGTAATAACAATAATAACGATTTATTTATTTATTTATTTAATTCATTTATTTATTTACTTATTTACTAATTATCAACAAACACACCAAAACAAAAAATTTAATTAATTTATTTACACTCATTTATTTACTTATTTATTTATTTACATTTACTTATTTACTTTACTCATTTACGCATTTACTTACTTCATTTACTTACTTTATTTAGATGATTTATTTATTTATTTATTTTATGATGATCATGACATTTATGATGATGATGATGATGATGATGATGATGATGATGATGGAATCCCACCCCTCCTGAATTCCCACCCCAAATCTCAATTCCACCACCACCACACTGACCACCACCCAATCATCAATTGGACCACCACCAATTGACCACCTGGACCAATCTCACCACCCTCACCAATTCACCAATTCAACAATCACCTGACCATCTCTCGAATCGGACTCGGACCACTCACTCACCACCACCTCACCACCCACCACCACCACCACCACCACCTCTACCACCACCACTCACCACCACCTCACCACCCACCACCACCACCCACCATCCAATCACACCCACCAACACCAATAACCTCACCACCACCACCACCCACCACCACTCACCACCAATTCACCACCACCACCCACTCACCCACCTAACTCACACCACCACCACCACTCCACCAACCAACCACCTTCCACTCAACTAACTCACCACCACCAACCTCAACTAATCTACCACCACCAATCTTCACCACCCACCAACCAATTCAACTGACCAACCCACCAACACAACTAACCAACTCAACTAACCAACCAACCAACCAACCAACCAATCCCACCATCCATCAACACCACCAATTCCACCTACACTCAATTACATTAATTCCATTAACCACCACTTCCACTCATCTTTACTTTACTTTACTTACCACTTTACTTCCATTACTTAATTTTACTTTACTTCAATTACTTTACTTCATTTTACCTAATTTACCACTTTACTCTTTACTCTACTTTACCCACTTCACTTTACCTACTTCACTTTACTTACCTACTTACTTACTAATTTTACCTACCACTTACCTTACCACCTACTCCACATTACCTACCTAATTGATGATGTGATGATGATGATGATGTGATGATGATAGATGATGATGATGTGATGATGATGATGATGATGATGATGACGATGATGATGATGATGATGATGATGACTGATGATGATGATGATGATGATGATGATGTGATGTGATGATGATGATGATGATGATGATGGATGATGATGATGATGCTGGAGGAGCGATGATGATGATGATGATGATGATGAGGATGATGAGATGATGATGATGATGATGATGCATGATGATGATGATGATGATGATGATGATGATGATGATGATGATGATGATGATGATGATGATGATGATGATGATGATGATGATGATGATGATGATGATGATGATGATGATGATGATGATGATGATGATGATGATGATGATGATGATGGTGGATGATGATGATAGCACGCATGCCGCAGTGATGGACGACGACGCCGACGATGATGACGATGACCATGATGATGCATGACGATGATGACTTTATCGACGTACGTTTACGTACTGACGACGACGACGACTGGTGACGACGCGACGTACGTACGACGACGACGACTGACGACGACGACGACGACGACGACGACGTGCCGACGACCATCTCAAATACCTTCATTTCATTTCACTCACTCTTACTCCACGACCACGACGACGACCACACTCCACGCACCACTCACTCACTCACCACTCACTACTCACTCACTCACTCACCACTCACTCACTCACTCACTCACTCACCACTACCTCACTCACTCACTCAATTCACCTACCACTCACTCACCCAATTCACTCAATTCACTACCACCACTTACCACACTTACCTACCACTTCCACTACTCAATCACCACTAATTTTACTAATTTAATTTTACTTACTTACTTACGCAACAACAACAACAACAACAAATTCCACTACCTAATTACCTAATTTTTACTACTAATTTTACTACTTAATTTCATTTTACTCTACTTAATTTTACGTAACGCAAATTCATTTTACTCTAATGAATTAATTACTACTAATTACCACCACTCACTTTCACTCACTACTTACTTACTTACTTTTACGTACCCACTGCCAAACCTAAACCTGAC